>PVJD01007795.1:0-79797 GCA_004026545.1 Mormoops blainvillei
GCCTCCCGGAAGCAGGCAGGCCAGGGGCTGAGCCATTCTCAGCTCTTGCGCGGTTGCCTCTCCTGACTGGGGAGGAAAAGGCTTGGCCTCAGGGGACAGGCTGTCTGCCCCAGTCTCAGGAGGATGATTGAATGTGGAAAGTGGTGGAGGCAGTGAGGCTGGAACAGGGGGCTGACAAGAGGGAAATGGGGCACCTGCTGAAGGTGTGCATATGGGAAATGACAGTGGGAGGGGAATATACCGAGTCCCTGCGGGTTTCTGTGTGGGAGAATCTTGTCCAACTGAGGAAGGAGGCCCCACCTGCTGTGGCTGGGGGACTGGGCTCAGGCACAACGAGTCTTCAAGGACACCCCACTGCTTCTTCTCTTACAACCACGGCTGGACTCTTGTATGAATAAATGCTGATGAAAATTTATATTCGCATGGAAAACAATTCCTACGAATAAACGGTGACCGAGTTTCACAAGCACAGCACAAGCAGCAGGGGCTGCAGGGAGCAGGGTGTGTGTGAGCCCAGGGTTGGTGGCAGCCGGGGACCCAGGCTGAGGGAGGGCCCCAGCCGCCCTGCCATAGGCACTGGTAGCGCCTCCGCAATCAGCACAGGGGACCCCCACCCGGATGGAAGGGTGAGAGCAGCGAGCAGCGAGGGGCGGGAGCTGAGCCAGGAGGAGCCCTGTCCCCAAAACTACCTTGCCCCAGCTCCAACTGGGTGCCCTGAGCCCGTGTGGCCATGTCCTGGCCTTGAGCCCCTTCCCTCCCCGCCAATGCCACTTCCCCGCGTTTAAGTTCTGATCCCTTCCCTGGGCCCAGGTGTGTCGGAGTGGCTGAGGCTCCCCAGGCGTGGCCACAGCCCTGCCCTGCACACAAAGCTGTGGCCCAGGGTAGTGGTCCGGCAACAGCGATGGGATGGGGTTAAAACCACCCAGCTCCAAAGGTGGCCTGGCCCCCTGCTGGCCCCAGCCCTGCAAAAGAGCTTGGGCGAGGGCCGACGCATGTCCAGGCCCTCAGCTCCCATGTAGTTGCGGACCAGCCTACGGGCCCCCTCTGCTGCCTTACCTGCTCCCGCGCGGCAGGCACCCATGTCCCCCAGCCCTCCTGGGCACTTTGTGAAGGAGACGCCCACCTTGGCCCTGCGTTTCCCAGCTGCTGCCCCCTCCCTGTCCAGCTGGGCCTTAACACAGAGAAACAGGCTCAGAGGTCAGTGTGTGTTGAGGGGGTGGTCCAGAAGCTGCCACACAACGTGGGCGAGCATCCTCCCCATATGCCCACCGGCGTGTCCCTGCCTTGGGTGGCAGGCACTGGGTGCAAATGTGGTGGGTGACGGACAGAGCCTGGACCCTCCGTTCACTGGTGTGAATTCATCCTGTGACTTCTCTGCTTTCAGGGTCTTTTGTGGTGAAACAGGGTAACACATCCCCCTCTCAGGTTGCTGGGGACACTGAGTGAGTCGCGTTGGAAGGGAAATTACTTGCCCCATCCCTGTGTGTGCTGGGCACTCAGTCACTGTCATCAGGTTCACCCTGGCCCTTGGGTGGCTCTGTGCCTGTCCTCACTCACCTGGCTGTCTCTGCCTTTGAGTCCTCGTTTGGATGAAAAGCTCCCAGGAGGAGGCAGAGCACCTGCTGCCCACACCTCCGAGCCCTGTGAACCCCGAAATCTCCCCGGAGCCTGCTCAGTGGGACCAACGGGAGGTCCATCGCTGCTTCAGCCCTGAGCTAAGTGGAATCTTGTCGAGATTTGCACATTAGTCTTCAGAAAATACTAGGGTCATTCCAATGGGAAGAAAAGGAAAAACTATTTCACATTTTCTTTGTAGCCAACCCTATTTACTACAGAAAAACAAACTTGAAATGACACTTTGCAAGGACAGTGTATGAGGAAGGAATCAGGAAGGAGTTACTAGTGACTGAAGCAGAACCTGGGAAAACGAAAATTTCATTGCATCAAACATCCATGGAAATCATGACGCTTACACAGAGAAGGTGGCGCCTGCGTACTCCGATTTCTGCTGCTCCACTGCCTTATAGCTCGTCGGCCCTCCACAGAGAGCCTGGAAGGGAGCCACGTTTCACCCATTGTTCTGTAAGGAAAGTGGAAAGTGGGCTCAAGGAGATCAGGGGACTGAGCACAGGTCACACACGAGGAACCAAAGCAACACAGGTGGTACTATGCAAGTTTGACTTCGCAGCCCTCCTTCTCCTTCACTAGGAATAAATTGCTTTGAAGAAGCCATGGAATCCTGGGAAAATCCCAGGACTACAGGAGCAGGACTCATCACCACCCACATGGCTCTGAAGTGGCATCTCATTGTGGGTTGAGATTGTGTTTCCCTCATGTTGAGCATTTCTTCATTTGTTTATAGGCCATGTGTATCTCTTCTTCGGAGAAATGTGTATTCATCCTTTACCAATTTTTCGTTGGTTTGTTGGCGTCTTAGTATTGAATTGGATGAGTTCTTTCTGTATTTTAGGAAACAGAATGTTTCCAGAGATGTGATTTGCACAAAATTCTCCCATTTTACAGGCTGTCCATTACTTTCTTGATAGTGTCTTTGGAAGGAAAAAAGTCTGAACTTTTGATGAAGCCCAAATTATTTATTTTTTTCTTTTGTTGCTTTTGTTTTTAGTGTCTTATCTAAAGCTCTGTTGACAATCCTTTCATAAAAATGTGTGCCTGTGATTCTTCCTTTTTTAAACCATCTTTACCATTTTTAAGTATATACAGTTCAGCATTGTTAAATATATTTACATTGCTGTGCAACAGGTCTCTAGAAATTTTTTATCTTTCAACACTGAAACTCTATACACATTAGACACTTATCTCCCACCTCCTCCCCCAGATCTGGACAACCACTTTTCTATTTGCTGTTTTTATAACTTTGACTACTTTAGATTCTTCATATGATTAGAATTACATAGTATTTGTCCTTTTGTGACTTGCTTATTTCATTCAATGTAATGTTCTAGGGGTTCATCCACATTGTAGCATGTGATACAGTTTCCTTCTTTTCAAGGCTCGGAATATTGCATTGTATGTACAGACCCATTTTATTTATTAATCTGCTGATGGACATTTGAGTTTCTCCTGGCTATTGTGAAACATGTAGCAATGAATGTGGGTGTGCAAATATCTCTTTGAGATCCTGCTTTGAATTCATTTGGATATATATCCAGAAGTGGGTTGTGGCATCACATGGTAGTTATAGTTTTAATTTTTGAGAAAATTCCAACGCGTAAACCCACCTTATAAAACTGTTCATGCTATTATTACAGCTATAGTTAATTAAAATTTTATATAATGATAATTTTGGTGGTTATACGTAGTATCATATTGTATATATCATAGTGCCTTAGTCTTCTTTCAACATTCTGACTTCAGGGAACAAAATTGATATATTTTAGGTGTTAGTTAATTCTTTTTAACATTTTTTTAATTTTTAAGTATATTTTATTGATTATGCTTATAGTTGTTTCAATTTTTTAAATGATTCATAATTTTGCATTGTGTGCATGTATTGAAATAATTTATAAGTATCTTGTTGTTGCACTGTTATAAATTGTAATGTTATAGGATAATTAATTCTAGATGCCAAGTTTTTCCTTTCAAGGGCTTTGAAAAATTATTCCATCTAATATGCTTTTTGTAATTGATTGCTGTAGAAAATTATACCATCACTTTAATAACTTTTTCTTTGTAGGTGATCATCTTCCTTGCTAATTGATTTTAAGATGGTTTTTTGTTCATTGAATTCTACAGTTTTAAGAGGTGTGGTTTGTTTCAGGGTAAAAATTAACTGATAATACACATTGTTCAACAATTCTAGGACATAATATTATCTTTTCGATGTTGCTTCCCTTTGTTCTCTTTTGTCTTTACTTCTAGAAGCCCAAATATATTTATATTATACCATCTTAATATGATAATATCAATGACGATAACAGTAATGATGATGGTAAATAAACAAAATAACAAAGAGAATATAAACTTTATGAAACTATAAAACATTTTTAAACATGTTCTCATTTTTCAGGTCAAAGTTCATATAACTAATACTGATTGATCACTGCTTACACTGATAATCAAATTTACAACACAAAGTTCTACATGAGGATTCAAAATGGCAATAATCAAAAACATTCTTTTGAAAATTTCAGTTCACACTCTCACTTGGAATATGTTCTGTTGTGAAACAGCATGCAATACTAAGAAAAATTGTGCCCCTCAACATTTTTTAGTCGTTTTCTAAAGAGAAAAATGATTAGATAATTATTTTTAAGGTTGATATTGATTGCTAAAGTTGTAACATGTTGTCTGAAAACCTTGTATTTCAGGTCATGCCAGACTCCAATTCTGGAAGTGTTTTTTATGTATCAAATGCAGTCTGCCACCCTATTAATTGCATGCATCCAACTGAATGATACAGAAGTCATTATTTTTATTGAATTAGGCACCTGCTTTCTCAGAAGTCTGTTATAATGCTGTGCCTGCCTGAGGGAATAAACAAAAGGAAATCTAAATCCTGTGTGAAATTTTTTTCACTAACTCAGACCAAGTTCTTTGTGGATATTCATTAGCTTTAGTAAATAAACTGTTCCAAAATTTCCCACCTCTCTTTTTTATTTCCTATACTCTCCTAATTCTCTTCAGACCAATACATTCCAATTTTTCTTTCTCTTCATTATTTTTTCCCTTGAAGACTTTCTTATTTAATCAATAATCAAGAAATTATAAATCTCAACTCTCTGTTAGTACAATGCAAGCTTTCTGACACCTAGAATTTGAATTAATAAAATATGAGCCTATTGAATTTTATTCTGATGGATTCTTTCTTAAGTCAAGTCTCGGGATGGATAGTGGCATTTTCAATCAGCTTTTTGGGATATAAAGGCCCCTGAATTCCATGCCTGCTGAGATCTGGTGTAAACCAAATTTTGATAACTGTTCTCTCAATTGTAAGACTGCTTAGAAATGTGAAAATTCAAGGAAATATTCAGTTTAAGATTTATGAACCTCACAGATAACTTTCAGGAGGTCTTTATATCTCTAGATCAGCACTGTCCAAGAGTGATATAACCCATGACACATACATAATTTTAAATTTCCTGGTGATCTAATTTAAAAAGTAAAATTAAAGTGCTTAAATTAATTTTTAAGATATATTTTATTTATCTTGATATAACAAAATTTTGACCATTCCAACAATTTTAAAAAGATTTACTGAGATATTTTATCTTCCTTTTTTCATACTACACATTTCAATCTTTGAAACATAGTACATTTTTATACTTCAGATCACACCTCAATTCATACAACACATTTTCAATAATTAAAATAAAAGATAATTCTACAAAAACAATAAAGTTGTATTTATCAGAAAAAATGTACACTTCTTTGCTTTATAAATTTCAAATTAAATTAAATGTTGGATTCTTCGATTGCACCAGCCTCATCTCATTTGAGGTGCACAAGTGGCCAGTGGTTTCCGTATTAGATAATACAGCTATAGATGTTTTCAATTGTACCCCTAAGGTCAGGGAGAAGTCTTCTGGATGGGGTCTGTCCCCTGAATATGCTTCATGAATGTGTGGTCCCACAGAGCTCTGCCTTGAAGACCCTCTGGCTTTGTTTAGGGTTCAGTTGTCACGGTCCTAAAATTCATAATTAGAATCAGGTGCCTTACATTTCTTTTTTGCACTGGGCCCTGCAAATTACATACCTGGTCTTATTCCCAGCATATGTCTGATATCCTTGCACTTCACCTAGCAATTAAATCTAACAATATATTACATAAAGATATCTAATTTTTCTATGAAAACTATTTCAACAAGCACTCAGTTCAGCTTTTAGGCAAATGGAACTGAGAAGCGTTAAGTTCCAAAGAGATTAGCCTATCCAGATGGTGTTTTTAAAAGAGTAGTTTAACATGCAGAAAGAGAATAATTCTTTGAGAAGGAATTCTCCACTTAGGAAAAGAGAAAACTAAAAATATTTTTAGTCCAACAAGAACCCGATACCATTCTCTCTTGTTCTTGCTGTTGCTCTCACTTTCTTTCACACTCTGTCCCCTCCACTTCTCTTCCACCCCCTATTTCTCCCTCCCTCCTTCTTCCCCCTTCTCCCCTTCCTCCTCCTCCAAGTGACTCCTTTTAAATCAGTAATAACAATTTAGAAATTGATATTCTATGTTTTTGTCTTTTTGAATTGCCTTTCTTCCTTATCCAGGACTACTTGAATAATATTCTGAATCTTTATCTGAAAGAGCATTTTGATAATATTTTCTTGCTGATCTTTATGATTTTTTGAGAGGATTTCTAATTTTTCAAGCTATTATTTGTATCTTATAAAATTCTATCCGTAGAAGTTAAACATTCCCTAGGCAGTTGCAGGAGATTTTTACTTTCACATTTTGACATCTCTATCAGTTCTATTAATTCATTGTTTATATAAGGATTTTCTCCTAGTGGGCTGTTACCTTATGGCATCTCCAGGAGTGAAAATTTCTCAATGTTCCCAGCTACCATCTCTGATATAAAAACAAGTTCTTCATCTCTCTTGATAAATATATACATTTAAATTCTTTAAAGAATTATATATATTATTTAAAATTTTTCATACATATGAATGTATATATATTCATTGAAAATTTTGTTAAATTTAATATAAAATTAGCAGAGGAATCTTTTTAAACTTCTTAATTTTCAATGTCATTCTTTTGATTACACAATAACGAGTAAAACAAATACAAAAAAGTGAAGTAAGCCTAAAAAACTGATGTGCCCAGCTATCTATTAAAATCTACCACTGAAAATAAATTAATTAAATGACCTAATCATCACATAATTCTTCCCATTTCTACCATCTATTTATAACTTAACCAATTATGAACTTGATTTGCTAGATGTTGCAAATTCTGCTAATGTGAAGAACCTATAGTTTATATTGGCATTCTGTAAGCATAGCATCTATATTAAACCTAGAGAGTAATAATATAATATAGATCTCATAGACAGAAATGATAAATCCTTCATTGGATTGTTTTTATTTTTTAATGTGGCATATAACAGTGAAGGGGAGAACTGGAAGGAAAAGAAGAAAGAAAACTAGTTGTAATAATAAAAATGTGATTTAAATGTTTTTATGTACCACAGATTATTTAAAGTCTGTGTAGATTATTTATTCTTCCTCAACACAATCCTTTAATGTAAGAACAATTATTATTCTAATTTTACAATGATTAACTTTAATAATGTCAAAATTAAGTGACTTACTCAAGTTTACACTGGCAACAAATGGTAGAAATGGCACTTTGAACAAAAAATGTATAATTATTCATTATTGTTTTAGAAACCCTTGGGACCAAATATGTTTTAAAATTCTGAATTTTCAGGTTTTTAAAATGGTATTATACATGTGCCATATAGTTATAAAAGCATGAGATAATACCTTATAACTAAACACGGTAGTAGTTGTTTTAGCAAAATATTAACGCTACTATTCAGTTAAAAATAAAGAATATAAGCCTTATTTTTATATTAGATTTGTCATCAAATGAGTTTTTGAAGCAAAGAGAAGTTCTTTTTTTTTCCAGATATTTCTTTTGCATTTTTAAAATGCAAATCAGTGATTGTGGACCTGTAACAACTGTACCATAACAGAGTATAAAGTTTAGGGATAAGGTAGCTTAAATTATGAAAGTGACTCAGGACAGATGACACAGTCATGATGCCAAAAATGTATGCCCTTTACTCGGTAGCATGTTTCATAATTACAAAGAAATTGTATGTCAACACTTCTGTCTGATCAGTAGACATGGAATGATATAGAATTATTATATTATACTTGGGGTGTGCAGTATAAAGGAAGGCTGAACAAACCAATTAAGATATCTTGTATAATGCTAACAGCAGGAACTAATGAGGAAATCATTTGAGTCAGAGTGGATCCGTGGATTCTGACAGCCCTGATCCAGGGATGACAGAACATGAACAATGGAAACTGACAGTAGGAACAGCCCTGAGAACAAGAGGGTCCAATCTGTTGTGTAGACTTCTCACATAAATGGAATTTGCTCAGCTATACATGTCTGGAAATAGAGTGGGTCAAATGTCCACTTAGAGATGGTGTATTTATATGTATTTGTTTCTTTCTTATTTGGTAATAATTTTCTACAACATCATGAATTATGCTCAGAATATAATGAAATCTCTAAATATTTGAAAGTATACTTTACATAATTAATAATAATGTATTTAGACAGTATAATGACTTTTAATTATTTATACAAAAAAAAAACTTGTATAAAAATTTATGCTACCCTGGTTGGTGTGGCTCAGTGGATTGAACGCTGACCTGTGAATCGAAGGGTTGTGGGTTTGATTTCCAATCAGGGCCTGCGTTATGGGCCAGGTGCCCAGTAGGGGGCGTGTGAGAGGCAACTACATATTGATGTTTCCTTCTCTTTCTCCCTTTCCATCCCCTCTATCTAAAAATAAATCAATGAAATCTTTTAAAAATTTATATTCATCATCACTCTTATTAAGAATAAAAATATTGATATATTTTTAAAAATAAACTTAAAACATGCAAAATAGAATGAAAAATAATATAAAATCACATTAATTCTTAAAAATAGGGTGTTGGTAAACATAACAACGCCAGTGAATATGAGAATATCATCAGCAGTTTGAAAGGTCATAGATAGCATGGGTAATTTCCATATGAAATTAGAAACTATATACATATGTTCTGAGAGTATTGATTATTAAGATGAAAAAAATGAATTTGAATGCCTTACTTTAAACCATTCACAAAAATCCATTGCAGTCATATGAAATCTTCAGATTGAAAGAAAATAGTTTAAACCCTCTCAAGAATATTTTGGCACTGAACAAGATATTAGGATAATATACATGTTATATATTTATGTATAATGAGTCTAATCAAGTGATTAATTTTGCATACTACATAAAATACATAAACATATATATACATGAAGTATATCATAGAGTTTAAATATGAATATCTCAGACTATTCCATGTATGCAAATAACACCACAATGTATCTTACTAAATAAAACATACATACAATTATTTAAATTAAATTTGTACCATCCTTGTAAAAAATTAATATGTAGGAAAATAAATGCATCCTGCCAGATACCTAAACTTATAAATATTTTCTAATAAGGATAGCTAAAACAAAGGTGTAACAAGAAAATCCTGATTCATGCTCAATCATGCATATTAGAAAAATTGACATATGGCAAAGGTGGCATTATAGACTAATTGGAAATCTGTGCACGAATTAAATACATGAGAAACAGTGTAAGGAAAATTGATTATGAAAATTAAGAAAATAAATTTGAATTTTTTAACTTAAACCATTCATGAAAATCAATTGCAGTCATACGAAATCTTTAGATTGAAAGACAATAGATTAAAATCTTTGAAAATATTTTTGACACGTCAAAAGGGAGTAGTTTGTACCAGACTAACTTGCGCACAGAAGAATTGTAATATGTGGGTAAAATACATATAACAGGAATGTATAAAACATGAAGACATTGAAGAAAAACAAAGGTGTGCAAGATTTGAGCGCTACCACCACTGGAAGATGGGCAATACACTTTCTCATTTATTTTTTTCTCTGACAGCACTTTCCCCAAATCTCAGCAGAAAAAGAAAGGCAATTGAAGTGGAAGGCAGCAATATACTGGGCTGAAAAAATAAAGAAAAGAGTTTGGGGATTATAAAATGGCTGGCATTAAGGGACAAAATTCTGGAGTAGACCTAAACTCAGACAAGTTCCAAAATGCTGCACACAGAACCCCTCCCAGCTGTAAGTTCAGCATATACAGAGCGAGTCTCCATAAAAGCAGATCAGGAAAACCCAAAGGGGAAGCTAAAAGTGTTGGGTACTAATTTCAGCATTTTGAGGGGAGAAAAATGTTGAACCTCTGACAAAGAAGCAGGGACTTGGTAGTGTAGTCAGCTTTCATTTGAGATTTCACAAAGGACGATCCCTAGAAGTAGTGACCAGGCCCCAGAAATAGTACCATAGTTCTAGAGATAAGAACAAAACAAAGGCTAAATCCAAATTATAAACCTCTTTGGAGGAACATAATTCATGTAATGTTTTTCTCCATCTCCCTCTCTCTCTCTCCCCCACCTCCCCTCAATCTCTTCCCCTCCCTTCCACATTACCCAACATTGAAAGAAAAATGATAACTTTTCCAAAAAAACTGAATATTAAAAAGTATGGATTAAAATATAGACAATAAATAGAACATCTCTATAGGTGATTTAAATATAGATATCTTATAGGGGCATTTAATAAGTATAATCAATTGGAATTATAATGGGAGATTTTAGCTTCTCTTTCATAATAAAGATAATACATAATAAACAAGTAGGGTTTAAAGCTCAGGACCATAAGTTCAGTAAACCATATTATAAAAAGAAGAATTTAAAAAAGAAAAAACACTATCGTGAGATGTAGAAAACATATTTGGTAATATTCAATAGACTTTCATCACGAAATTTTTCCACAAAGCCATAGAAAGAAGTCTAGTGTGATTAAGGTCATCTAAATATAAGCTGCAGCTAATGTTATACTTAGAATTGAGAGAATGAGTGTTTTTCTACTAAATTCTGGAAAAAGAAAAAGTTGTCTCCTCTCCTTCTTTTTTTCCTTTTTTTTTTTTTAACACTATTGGGCTGAAAGTCCCAGCCAATACAACTGAGGCAATAAAAGTAAAGAATTGTGTGCAGGTTGGAAAGGAAAAACAATAACCTTAAGAAATATACAAAAAATAACTAATTTTATATAATATAGGATATATATACACCAAAAAAAACACCCCAGTTTATTTCACTCTATACTACCATAAAAATGAAATATCAATGTTTAAAGAATCATTTGAAAAATCAAGATATTTAAAATATTTAGAATAAATTTAATGAAGAATAGGCAAGACCTTTATAAAAAACTAGAAAGCATACAAAGAAAATTTAACTATAATTTAAATAAATAGAAAAATAGACATTTTCATTATTTGGAAGGTTCAATGTAGTCAAGATATCAATTGCCTCAAATAAATCTAAAAATATAATAATAAAAGTCAACATTTTTGTCACTGACAAACTAAGCCTAAAACTCGTGTTGCAAACCGAAGAACCTTGATAATTCAAAAAATTCAATTAAAAAAATAATTTTGAGTGAAAAAAATAGTTTAGAGGAGTCACAACACTTTATTTCAAGGCTTACTATAAAGTTACAAAAATGAAAAGAACATAGTATTTGCATACAATAAACAAATGAATGGATGGAACATAATATAAAACCCAAATATGAATGTACGCATATACATTAAATTAATTTTAAAAAGCATCCAGGCAATATCATAAGGGAGAGAGAGGGAGGGAGAGGGAGAAAGAGAGAGAGAAAGAGGGAGAGAGAGAGAAAGACATTTATGTGAGAAAGAAACCCAGATCGGTTGCTTCCTATACATGCCTGAATGGGGATCGAACCCACAACCAAGCTATGTGCCCTGACCAGGGAATGAGCCAGCAACATTTTGGTGTATGGAGCGATGCTCAATCAACTGAACCACCAGGCCAGGATGGGTTATCTTTATTCAAAAGTCTCAAATATTTTCTAAATCCATACACAATATTGAATTTGAGATAGATTATAGACACAGTATAAAAGCTAAAATAATAAATCTAGAAATAACATAGTAGAATGTCTTTGTAACACTGAAGTAAAGTATTCTTAGCAGAGCAACAAAAATTCAGCAAAAATAAAATAATTATAAGTGGAACTTAATTAAAATTACATAATTACATTCTTCAAAATACCACATTATGAAAATTAAAAGACAAATGCTACAAATATAAATTGTACATTTGTGAGAAATATACTGCACATGTATCTGAGAACATCCTGCACATTTATCTATGAAAGTATTTGTTTTCAGAAAATGTAAATATCTCTTAGAAGACTATAATAGACAAATAACCAATTAAAATGGAAAAACAATAAGAGAAACTTTTTAAAAATAAGCTATAAGATTGTCTAAATTGCATGAAAGATGATCAACATAATTATTCTTCATAAATTCAAATTAATACCCCTCATGTAATGTTTTAGCCCACTAGAATAGCTCAAATTAAAAATGGTGGTACCATGTACTAGTGAGGATGTGGAACACCGTGAGTGTTATACATTTCTGGTCAGAATATAAAATAGTATAACTGCATTGGAAAATAATTTGCAGTTTCTAATAATGATAATCTTATACCCAATATATTATCCACCAACTCTAGTATTAATAGTTTAATATATTTAATAAACATGCAATGATTTATATACAAATATATGATAAAATTTGCTATGAAATATATTATATTTTAATATATTAATATACACATAATGTATAATATAAATATTAATAAATATACAACATATATGTTTATGCAATTCTGATGCTTGAATTTTTATAGTCAAAAACTAGAAACTCATGTTCATTAATAAGAGAGTAAATTAAAAAACTGTGGTATATTCATACATTAAAATACTCAGTAATCAAAAATGATAACTTGTGTCATACAATAACATTAATGTACCCCTAAAACATTTCACTGAGCAAAAGAAGCTAGAACAAAAAAAGGGTAGGTTGTATGATTTTATTCATGTGAAATTCAAGAAGAGGCAAGGCATCTATAGTAACAGAAAGCGGATCAAGATCAATGGTTGCCTGATGCAGTAGTGAGGGTGAGTGTATAAGACTGGATAAAAAGGAATACAATAAAATATTTTGTTTAATAAAAACATTCCATATTTTTATTGAGATGATAGTTATATGAGTATCTATATTCATCAGTACTCATTGACCAGTTCTTTTAAACTATGTGAAGTTTTTATTAGTGAAGCTGATTAAAATAAATTTAAATTACTCATTAGAAGTTCATACTTTTCACTCAATAGTTGAAAACTAAAAACAGAGGACATTATCAAAATGTATTGTGAAAGTGTACCACATTTTTAAATCTATTAGTATTTTGATACCTATTGTGATCTTTTCTAATTCCTGTGGGTAATAGCTCTTTTAACGTTTATTTTATTAATTATATATTTGTTGAGATTTAGAAAACTTATTACCATAATTTTTTTAGTTTTTAAGTGGTATATATTCTTTTCTTTCTGTATTCATAAAACACTAATTCAGCCCTGTTGATAAACTAAGATAGTCACATTATCTACTCTTTAAATACGCTTTTATATCCTCATGGAAAGAGTAAATCAAAGTATTATTCAGTTTAATAAGAGGGGCTAAATTTCAGATAATATTGCTTTGAGCCCATATTAAACCATATTTTCTACTTTTCAATCAGCGCATAAAATGTAAAATGGTCTTCATCAATCTTCTGCAGGTAAAACATATCATGAAAGTCAATGTTCTTACTTGTAGGAAAAAAGGCAGAAAAATCCAGCATGTGTCAAAATTTTGTTGTTTTTATTTAAACAAATTTACAAAAGGGAAATTCGTTCTTGTAGGAAAAATCATCCTAGTTAGCCTCTTCCACAGTCAAAAACCTGAGGGAACAAATTAACAGAAGGAGTATCTTGCCCTTGGCATATCTCTCTAAATGTCTTTGCTTTGGCAGTTAACTTCAGAGATTACGCAAGGAGTGAGTTTCCTAAATTACAACCAGTTGTTAGAAGAGTTTCATTATGTGATGTCAGAAAAACAATTTAATGTATATCTCTTTATTGCTAGCATATCTTTTCTAATATTGCATATGTTAGAAACATTATTGCTGATCATAATGGGTAGGTCTGCACTGTGCTGGAGCTTAATAGAATGTGCAAGCACATGTGTGGTATCATAAAGTGGAAAAATTTACAAAGAGAGATGGAAAGACAGACAAATTTACAGATAACTGAAGGCTACAAGTCACACCTACAGCAATCAAATGTCAACCAAATCAGAGTAAAAAAGACAATTTCTTGAATTTGAGTTCAAAGTTTGTCTATACTTTATGAAATGAGTAAAGACTAATTGTCATGAGTATTTATTTCTTAGTTTGGTATAAATACATGTGTATGTGTATATATGAAGCACATACCTAAATGCTTCCATTTATAAATAAGCATGTCTTTGTTTTCTTTCTCTTCCTTCTCTTATTCTCTTATGTAACATAAGATACATTGATGTTATAATATTTAAGAATTATTAATTTTATATCCTAGTACTTAATCTATGAAGTATCAAGAATAAACATTACTTAGGACTTAACTTGCTCTTCTGAGGAAGGGTTAGCTCATTTTCAGTTGTACACAGGATAGTCGTATAATGTTAGATTGAATTATGACCTTGTTATGGTCTTTATTTGGATATTAAGTGTACTTTGGGAGATACATGTAAGTGTCAAATTGATAAGCGGTGGATTCGTGATGGTAAATTTTGTGTGTCAACTTGACTGGAAAGTGGAGTACGGAGAAACGTGGTTAAACATTATTTCTGTATGACTCCGAGGGTGTTTCCAGAAGAGATTAGCATTTGAATTGGTGGACCCAGAGAAGCTGATTGCCCTCAGTGTGTGTATCATCTGATCCACTGAGAGCCTGAATAAAACAAAAAGGCAGAGGAAGGTTACATTTGTTCTCTACTTGACCACGGAGCTAGATGGTTAATATCCTCCTGCCTCAGGCACTTAACCGTTCTCAGGCCTTCAGACTCAGACTGGAATCAATACTGTCACCTCTCCTGCTCTCAGGTCTTCAAGCCACGCTGTCAGCTTCTGGGTTTCCACTTTGCACACAGCAGATTACTGGACTTCTCGGTCTCAAAAGCACAGATTCCGATAGCTTATCGTAAATCCTTTTATACAAATGTATGTATGAGGGAGGACTCAAAAAACCTGAATTTACTTATTAAAATATGCATATTTATTCTTACATGTTTAAACATCAGTCCCCTTCAAAGTACCCTCCATTTGATTCAATACACCTATAGAGACATTTTTCCCACAGCTCAAAATAGCTTTGGAACTTGTCTATTTTGATGCCTTTCAGTCCTTCTGCCATTCCACATTGGCAAAACATTTCCCTTTGAGGACTTTTTGCATCTACGCAAACAAAAAAAAAGTTGCTTGCGGCAAGATTGGATGAATACGGAGGGTGGGGCACAGGTGTGAAACCTTTTTTGCTCAAAAACTGCTGAACACTAAGTGCAGTGTGGGCAGATGCACTGGCTCCTAAATCACTCATCATGACAGGGGCAAACGCGCTGAGTCTTCACTGCATTTTTTCAGTGAAAAAAATTCACCGAAGTCTATCGCAGCCTCTCACTACAGTGTCATTGGGTACACTGATACAGATAGGTTCCTAGAATTCTCACCCACCAGAGGAAGCTTGTACTATAAGGGTCCCACCCTCCAGAAGATAATTCCTTTTTTCTTTTTGTACTCCTTGTAGGTGTGTATGTCTGTATATATGTATGTACGCATGTATGTATGATTTCATGTATGTATATTGTTTTTCTGGTTAAGCCCAATACAGCTCTTAAAATCAATCCCTCTAGGGAAAGAGAAGAAGCAGGATTGAGGAAGGAAACGAAACAGGGTTGAACAAAAAGAGAAGTTGGGCTGCACTGTGGCCATAAAGTGATAGCATATTCTATGGAGTACTATAAAACTGGGGTCACTCAGAGTTGCTAAAATTTGGGGTAGGAAGGTGGACCTTTATACCCCTGCACTGAAAAGTCTTGAATATAAGCTTTTCAGGAAAGGAAGCCCAACCTTTCCAAAGACGGCTATCTTTTCAGCTGAGGGCAAGTCCCTAGGAGGTCTGGCTGTCAGCCTATAAACTTCCTAGAGCATCTATGGTTGGTACCTAAATCTGAAACTTAAACTAGCACCTGGTTACTTTGTGTATCTCAGGCCAATGGACCAGAAGACAAAGAAAGACATTATTCTACTGACGAAGGAAATCAACTGGGGTTATCATGGGCAGCTTGGACTGCTAGTACACAGTGGACCTGCGTGAATTTGAATTATTCAATGTGCCATTTTTGTTGCACCCGTGCGTAATGAAAATGGTGAATGACCGATTGCAAAAAATATTGAATAACAAGGGTAAGACAACAAGGACTCAGATCTCACAGGCATTAAGATTTATATCGCATAACCAGGCAAAACAATTTTTCTAGCTGCAGCTCTTTTGAGAGTGATGAGAAACTAGAAGAGATAGAGAAGGAAGTGATAGCTGTTGAGGACAGCTGCAGGGATGGGATATAAAGCCTGTCTCTATAATTCTTGTGTATTAAATCTTTTGTAGAGCTTGTAACCCTTAAAGTCATTGGCACAAAAATATTTATACATACAACATGAGTAGGTCAGCATGGTAGAAGTGGTGGGCTGCTTCAGGCACATCTGACGCCTACAGTCACATTTTTCTCGTCCCACCTCTGGCTTCAGGCATCTATCTCACGCATGAGACAGACTGTTCTCTTCGAGGTTTAAATTCACCTGGGCTCGACAGCATCATATCCCTTCAGTGTGTACTTCATCTCTGCCACCAGACCTCAGGCTCTATAGACTCTACTGATAGTTGCACAACTTGCACATACAACTGGCAGAGGTATTAGTACGCCAACTGCCGATATTCTACAGCAGGAAATGCTGGGTAAAGCATAAATGTTCCCACCTCCCGTTCTTCAGCTGGACAATTCTTAGAGGCATTCTTTATATATTCAGGAGTTTCCAGAGGAATTGAACCTTGCTACCCATAGGCCCATTTGAATAATGGCTTTTGACATAAAGGCTTATATTATGAATCTCATGGCAAATGTCTGTGAGTCTTTTAACCCTAATGACAATATGAAAGTTGTCTTTTCATGAGTTCCAAGACTAAATCTAATTGTATGGCCTTGATACATTGGAGAATTGTGAGATTTCTGCGGCTTCAATGTAAAAACTTCTTTTTTTCTATATTTCCAATATGAGAATTTCATTTGCTCAATTATTTCATTGGTCTTTTCTTCAATAATCTGCCCTTTAGTCTTATGTCTGTTTATTGAAGGGAGACAGCACTTTGAAGACTGACTTCTTTCGAAGGCAAAATACTTCTAGTATTCACTCCATGTTCTGAACTATCACCACTTCTGTATTCCCTATATCACTGCACTGCAAAGAACACTCATTGAGTTCAAACAAAGCTCTGCTCTATGGATGAAGAAAAGCAGAATGCATGGGGGAATGAAAATCAAACAGATATACAAGCTACTCCCATTTTCCTATTCTTTCTCTTCCTGCCATTTCAGTGGAAGCTATTTCACCCAGTAAACAGCATGCATGAAAAACAGAACAGCCTAAAAAAATTAAGAAAATTCTCTGGAAATTTTAAATCTCTTTGAAAAAAATAAAAAGTTATGCCACTTAGGAATATTTCATTTAATTAGAAATAAAAATCAAGTATTTATTTATTGCTATCTTTCAGATCTTTAGACATTATTAGTATATTACTTAATGAAAATTATAGAAAATATTGCTGACAAAACTTGAAAGGCAGTTTTGAGTAAATAAATACTTTTAAGTGGTTATTTCTACAGCAAATGTTTTATTACTGTGATTATTTTAACCTCCAAAAGTATTGTTTAATTTATCCCATTATATAGATTTAGGGCATTTGACTAATTTAGATAATCTCATTTGAAATAGTCTTTTTCAGTTTAAATGTTGAGTCTTTCAGAATGTCCCATCTCTGTTGGGTAGCAGCTAGGAATGGGCAGCCAGAGGGTAAATAAAGGCAGGGCTCTCCCCATTAGAAACTAACAAAGAACTTAATACAGGAGGCTAGAAGCCAAAGAAGACAAGCCTCACCTATTAACTCAGCAGTCCTGAGCTCAGCTTGGTAAGATGGCCGGGTTCAGAACATCACAAGTGGGAATTGCACAGGAGGGAGAGGGGGGCCTATGCTGGGAAAGGGGCCTCTGTAACAATTCCACAAAGACAAAGAGCCTTTACTAACTGAGAAAGAAAGGCTTTGTAGCTGCACATTATTCCGAAAGGGAGGAAGGAGGGGAACCTAGAAGCCAGCGGAGGTATATAACCCCTGAACCCTGCCTGGGACTGGTGTGCTTAGATTAGCTAAGTACGCAGTTGTAGCCTCAGCTCAAGTGTACAGAACAAACTCACTAACTTACTAACAAACTTACTAACAACTTTCTTTCCTCTGTGTATGGGGCACTCGGATTAGCCAAATGCCCACTTGTAGCTTTTGCTCAAGTGCATAAAAATTAACTAGCTCGCTTCTACTATATGTGTTGGTCTGTCGCTTGGATTCATCTCTTGCCACAAGAGAAGAACCAAGGTGAGGAAGGAAGGCCTACTGACTCTGGTCTTTCTCTCCCCATTCATAACACTTCTCTCGCTCTTAGAAAATATAGACACAGTGAGAAGATAGCCTTCTGCAAGACAAAGAAAGGAGCCTCAGAAGAAAACAAACCTGCCAACACCTTTATCTTGAATTTCTAAAACCATTGAAATTTTTCTATTGTTTAAGCCTACCCACTTTGTGGTATTTTGTAATGGCAGCCCTAGTAAACTAATATACATGGCCTAAGGTGTTTATTGATACATATCAAGTCATGGCAAATTAAACCAACACCTTTATCGAAGTGCAAGAATTTGTAAGCCTGACAGTACTGAGGTTTGGAGTCAAAGTTGACTAATTAATGCTCTTATACATTATTGATGGAAGTATAAATTTGAGAAATACCTGGAAAATTCAAAGATACTAAGTTAGAGGATAATCCTTTTTTTTTTTCCTACTCAGAAATTTCACTTCCAGACATCTATTGCAAGAAGTACTTGCAACTGAATACAACCAATCATACTCAAGGGTATTTTATTACAACAGCACTATTTATATAAAATCACAAGATGTAAAAGTAGCAGAAGAGTTCCTCATACACAGTCTATCATCAATTGAATTGAATAAACGTATTTGCATTAACATAGACAAATCTCAAACCTGATTATGAGAGAGCAAATAACACACAGTAAAATCAGATACACCGAATGATGCCTTTCCGATATATCTTATACACATAAAATGATAGATTACATTGTTTGTAGATAAATATATTTACTGTAAAAATACCAAAAAATTCATAAATAAACTACACACAATAGAACTTCATGTTAATGGTTGCAACTGAAATAGAATGGGGGTAAACTGTATGGGGTGACAATTTAGTGATGTATTTAAGACGTACTTTTTAAAGAAAAGAAAAAAGAGAACCTCTGATATAAGGGTGGCAAAAAAAAAATTTACATGTATTTTACCTTGATGGAGGATACATAGCTATCTTTTATATCATTTTCTATAATTTTTCTGCGATTTTGAGGCAGTTTATGTAAAATAATAATTAAATGGGGAGACACAGTTATTTTGCCCTGCTGAGACACAATAACACTGGATGTTGGGATATTGCCTGTTAGACACTGTTGATTTCCTTCTCAGTCCTCACGGACACTCCCAGATTATTACCCCATCCTCTTATATTAAACAACAATACATGTTTAAAATGAAGACATTTGACCACACACTTTCCCTCCTGTTTGCTATGAAATACAAATCCCTCACTTGAAAATTACATATGAGATGAAATGGTTGTATTGAACTCATAACTATGACTAGAGCTTGAAGAATACCAGTGTTATGGAATAGGTAGGCCAAGATGAAAACCACTTGGTGAAAAAAAGACAAAATTCCTGGGTCGAGACTAAGATGATAATAACCCTATTACACCATGTCTGGATATAATGACAAGATAATTTGATTTGCCTCCGATTGTCAATCTGATAATTATATTTGCTGTTGCATTATTTTTGTGTGTTTTTTTTCTTTAAACAGCATCATTATGGTATAAATGACATACAAAATATTGCGTATATTTAAAATGTATAGTTGATGAGTTTGCACATATACAGGCACCCATGATATCATCACCACCATAAGGGATATAAATATTAATATAAATAAATTTCCCAAAGTTCCTATGTATCTCTGTTTTTTTTTGTTTGTTTTTGTGTTTTTGTGGTAAGAGCACTTAACATAAGATCTATCCTCTTAACAAATTTTTAGGTTTATAATACTGTATTGTTAATAACTGTTCTACTTCTAGGTATATAATAAATGAAATGAAATCAGGATCTCAAAGAGATATCCACACTGTCATGTTCACTACAGCATTATTTATAATAGCCAAGATATAGAAACAACCCCAGTTTCCCCTGACATATGAATGGATAAAGAAAATGTGGTATACACATCCAATAAAATATTCAGTCTTAAAAAAAAAGAAATACTGTCATTTGTGACAACACAGATGAAACCAGAGGACATTATGCTAAATGAAATAAACCAGTCACAGATGGACAAATAATGAATTTATGATGCTACATATCTAAGGTATCTAAAATAGTAAAACTCACAGAAACAAAAAATACAATACTGGTTGCCAGGGGTCGGAGGCGGGAAATGGAGTCATTGGTCAATGGGTATAATGTTTCAGTTGTGCTAGGTGAGTAAGTCCTAGAGACTCACTCTTGCATTTAGAATAGTTGAATTATCTTGAGAGTGCTAACAGACAAGGAAGACAAAGAGGACAATATAGTAGATAAAATTAGAATACCTTTCAAGTCTTTGGCTTGAGCATGGCTCTTTGGTTCTAATTTATAGACACCTAACTAAAGCCAAGCCTATCTGATTGCCTCTTTTAGGAGCTAAACATTAAATGGAGATATACACGGACTCAGTGGGTCCGTTTCTAACGATGCTTTCCATAGACATCGAATCAATAACTTTTTTGTTTGTCACTACTATTAAAATATGTTTACGAGGGCAAGATTATTTCCCTGAGTTTAGGCTACTATATCTCCTGCACTTAAAATAGTACCTGGGACATAGTAGGCTTTTAAGAAATTTGTGTTGAATGAATGAATGACTGAATAAACACATTGGGTAGATTTAGCCTCTGATAGTAAAGGGAGCATGTAAGAAGTTAAATTTTACAGCTTCCTTTCTAATGCTCCCATGATTCAAAACAAATTGTTCCCAAGCCATTTTTGTTGCAAAAGTATATTTCAGATAACAATTAAATGACTAAAACATTTAGTAATGGGCTATAAGACTCTCTACTGCAAGTATTTTTCTACACAATGATACCTCTTCATAGGTGCAACCCAATTTTATGATTTTATGAATTTAATATCTATCAGAATAAGTGTTCAGTAACCTAAGACAGAAAGCAAAAAACCCAACACTTAAATTATACTTGCAGAGACAATAACACTCACAAGAATAACACATTTACTCAAAATTACTTCATAGAAATATATTTTGTTTAAAGCAAAGAAGAATTTGTTACATGGTTAAATCAATATTAAAATGTGTTTTTAAAGCCATATATCAGATAACTGTAATACAGCTAATGAAATTCTATAACATGAACTTTCTCTGTTTTGTAGCAATCTATTATTTAAGGTCCATGGAAACTAAGTGTTTTAATGCACATAGTGCTGTTGATCATTACAGGTTTTTGACATCTTAAAAACAGGTTGTGTTTACATCATGCAGATATAGAGATAAACAAATACCTACAGTCTCCTCTGAAATACAAGATTTCATTTTACAGGTATTTATTATGAATAGCGAGTGTTTTACAAATGGTTAGACTCAGACTGAAATGGTATTGCATGACTTTTGCTTGAGTTTACAGGGCTGTTAAAATTGTTGACAGTATTTTTTTTCACAAAAAGTACAATGGCATTCAAGGAGATGACAGGATGCATTGTTCCTTTTTTATATCCATAAATTCTGTTGCTAACTGTGCATGTGTAAGAGCAAGGAAAATTTGAAAAATGTCACACCTTACTCTTAACTCCTACTCCTAAATGCTTACACTGGATTTCCAGTGTTGATCTCATTACCCCATCTGGGGTTGCGCTTAGTCTCCACCCTCAGTGCAAGAGCAGACTGGTGTGTTTCCCATCCTCTTAGTGCTATTTATTTCAGCAGTTACTGATTGAAGGCTCATCATGTCCAAGACAAAATGCCAGGAACTAAACATTAAAAAATAATCAACTCTTGGTCCCTGTTCTTTAGTTTCTGCCTAATTATTTGAATATTCACATATATTCACAGATATTTTCTTTGTAAAAAGATGAGTGTAAAGGTTTATGCATAAAGCTTTATAACAATGTGAAAATGTTGCTCTTTGGAAGAGTAAAACTGAATTTTAAGACAAAATGTTGATAACTGGTTATCAATTAATGTTTTACTCTTTTTACCCACATAATAATAATAGAGACTTAAATATTTAAGATCTTTACACAGTGGGTGAATAATCTAAGGAATTTCACATGGAAATTAAGAAATTTCATGGAAGTATGATATAATATTTTCAATACAGAACAAAAAGAGAAGCTTTCATGTCTGTCATGTGATGTCTGTCCAGAAAAAGTCCAACCATTGTTAATATAATGAGAATGTTTTGCATGACATCGGTGTAATCTGGCAGCTAAGGAGAATCGACAGGAATGCACATGTGTGAAAAATGATGACTTCACTGTACTAGTCAGTGGGGGTGGTAGATGCCCATGAGTGAGCATGTGTATTGTGTGGCCTTAGTATTCAAAATGAAGCACGTACAGCAACAAATCTACATCAAATTTTGTGTTAAGGTTGAACATTCCTCTGTAGGAACTATTTGGGTGATTCAGAAGGCCACAGCTATATGCAACTGGTGATTGGCAACTTCATTACATCAACACATGCTCGCTCATGCATCATGTCTTGTGCAGAGATTTTGTGAAACATCAAATCACCCAGGTGACTCAACCCCCCTACAGCCCAGATTGGACACTCTGTGACTTCTGGTTTTTCCCAAAACTAAAATCACCTTTGAAAGGGAAAAGATTTCAGACTGTCAATGAGATTCAAGAAAATATGATGGGGTAGCTGATAGCGATTGGGAGAACCGTGTGAGGTCCCAAGGTGCATAGTTTGAAGAGAAGTAAGGCGTCATTGTCCTATGTAGAATGTTTCTTGTATCTTATATCTTCTTCAATAAATGTCTCTATTTTTCATATTGCATGGCTGGATACCCTCTGGACAGACTTTGTATAATACCATGTAGGCCACTTGCTATGGGTTTGGAATAAATTATCCCATCATATAAAGGTGTTCCTTTAACTTAATATTGATAAAATTTCACTCCAGGAATAAGAAACTATCTATTAGACATAATGAGCTGCTAGAAGGGACATGGTTCAAAATTAGAATATAATGTCATTTCACAGGAATATCATATCAACCTAAGGGAGATAAAATTTTTAACATGTACAGCAATATGATTTTATTTTGGAGTGCAAAACATTCCTTTAAATACTAAGTACCTAAAGTTTATAAATGGGCTCAAGAAAAAGTAAGATTATTTTCTGGAAAAACTTTCACAGTCCTCCTAAGCTACAAAACAACATACTCATAATTAGAATGTTGCTGCTGATTATTATATTGCAGCTGTGTGACTATAATCTATAAAGATTGGCACTGCTAATATATGAATCCTGCAATACTATAGCAGATAATCTTTGATGTATACAGAGGCTTTTCAAAGATTCTCACTTTAGGAAAGTGCCAATGATATTCAATACATGAAAATAGTAGATAAAAATGAAATATTTATAGAAAGTTTGTGAGTCTGTCTTTAGCAAGGTTTTTTGGTAGATACTTTGATTACTATTATAGAAAGAGGAGCATCAGAACTTGGACGTAATTATCTCATTTACTTCTTACCATAATCTTTTGACATTGGGATAATAATCCTCCTGTGTCTCACATGAAGAACTGGGGCTGAGGAAATTCAAGTAATATATTCAAGATTCCAGAATGGCAAGCCGCAGTATCCAAATTTAATGACAAAAGTCTTGCAGGTTCTGTGGTGTATAGGAAAAAAAAAAACACAATATAAATTTAAAAATATATGTACTTGATTTATAAAATCATAGAAGAATATAAAGACATTCAAAAAACTTAGATCTGTGGAATTTAATAGGAACTCATTCAAATTATAACTTCATGTTTTATTACATGTGTGATTTTGACCATACTATTTAAACTTCTTGAACAGACTACTTATTTGAAAAAAATATATATATACATATATAAAATAAAACTGCTTTAGGTAAGTTGAAATTAATGCAATATACACTAACTACCTCTTAAAAGCTAATGACCAAAAACCCTTAAAATTAACCCTTGAACAACTCGGATTTGAACTGCATGGGTCCAAGTACAGCTAATATTTTTTTCCAGAAATACATCTGGTCCCTCATATCCTTGGGCTCCCTTTTGCAATGGCAGATTGACTCGATGAGGCGTCATAAACAATATATTTACATTTCCAACCACAGAAGGCAAATATTCTTTTCTATCCATTGTTGGTTGAATCCACATGTGGCAAAGGGCTGACTGTAGAGTCAGAAGATACCGTGGATTTTCCACTGCGTTGGAGTGGTGGGGGTTGGCAACTGTAACTCCTGAGGTGTTCAAAGGTCAACTAGTTTCTTTTTCTTCCCTCGTTTTCTGGGAACATATTGTCTAATAAAAGGGATGTAACTTATACTCATGTAGCTAATATTCAGAACAGAATGTGCATAATGCTGCAGGAAAAGTTTTAAAATGTTGTGAAATCTGGCTTTCTTAAGGAGCGTATGGTTTCTACAACTACAGGACATTCCTATTTTTGTGGTTATTACTTCATGTGCTTTAACATTCACAGTTTATTTTGCCTGCCTTACACGCAGTGAGTAATTTCCAGGTTTCCACTCTATATAACTTAGGTGTAACCAGCAATTTTCAATCTTTTTCATCTCATGGCACACATAAGCTAATTATTAAAATTCTGGAGCACACCAAAAAACATTTTATTTTTTGCCAATCTGACAAAAAAATAGATATAATTTGAATTTATTCATACCAGATGGCTATTGTTTTGTTGGCTGTTGTCATTTTGTTATTTGACAGTCTAAAGGAAAAGAGGTTAGTGTCCATGACCAAATAGTCTGGTATTGCATGTCGTAAAAATTCTTGAGGCACATAGTTGAAAATCGCTGCTCTAGCTCAAGGTTTTGGATTTCCCACCCACTGAGGTATATAATTTTATAATGTTAATTCTCTTTACCTTAATTTCCTCATATGTAAAACTGAATTAAGTTTTCTGCCAAAACACATTCATAGACATTTTGAGGAAATAACTAAATTGGGGTAAATAGATTGATGAAATTATATTCATAACTTAAATTTGATGTTATAAAGTAATTCTTTACTGAACTTTCAGCACCAATCATCTTTTAAAAAAATTATGACGTTGCCAAGACAGTTGAGTCTAAATAAAATAATATGGTTTTACAACGTGCTCATGAAATTCAAGAAAATATTATGTCCGTTCACAAAGTACTTTGCCCTATATTTATATAAAATGTTGAAACCTCAAATAGTCAAATAACTTCACATTTAAATGAGGAAGGATTTCACCACAGAAAGGTAAACATGGCCTTTTAAAAGGGATTGCAGCAATATTTAAAGTGAGGCATATTAATGTCTACAAGTTACTTTGTGACGTATCAAAAAGCAAAATGCATTAAGGAAAGCTGGGAGGGTAAATGGATGGATACATATGAGGAAACCAATTGTAGTAAAGTATTAAGGGTAGGAGCTCTATGATGGACAAATGAGTATTCATTCTAATTTTTAAAAATTTGCACATTTGAAAATTTTCAGTGTTAACTTTTTAAAAAAAGACATGGCATTCAGGTAGAAGGAAAATTAGCCATTAGAATGGGTCTCTATTCCACACCCCTTTTTAAAAAAGTATATTTTATTGATAATGCTATTACAGTTGTCTCATCTTTTTCTACCCTTTATTCCCCTCCACCCTGCACCCCTCTTTCCACCAGCATCCTGCTTCCTTAGTTCATGTCCATGGGTCTTACATATAAGTTCTTTGGCTTCTCCATTTCCTATACTATTCTTAACCTCCCCCTGTCTATCTTGTACCTACCATTTAAGCCTCTTATTCCCTATATACCTTTTCTCCCATTCTCCCCTTTTCCCCTCCCCACTGATAACCCTCCATGTGATCTCCATTTCTCTGATTCTGTTCCTGTTCTAGTTGTTTGCTTAGTATGTTTTTGTTTTTGTTTTTAGGTTCAGTTGTTGATAGTTGTGAGTTTGTCATTTTACTGTTCATAGTTTTGATTTTCTTCTTTTTCTGAGATAAGTCCCTTTAACATCTCATATGATAAGGGCTTGGTGATGATGAACTCCTTTAGTTTGACCTTACCTGGGAAGCACTTTATCTGCCCTTCCATTCTAAATGTCTATTCCACACCCTTTGATTTTCAGTATCTATTTCTCTCAACAGATGATATCATCCAGGGGCCTATTAGCTCCCCCACCATACCTCACCCACTTCACACTCACTCACACCCATTAATCCCTCACTGCTCACTTTGTCTAAGGCTTTATTATTATTATTTATTTATTGCTGTCATTAACAGTTTTCAGTTGTTTAATTTACCTCCCAACTTGCTCTAATACAAATGACCATGAAAACTGGGTCAGCAATGAAAGTCTGAACATCCCCATGCGAAAAACCTATGAGACCAAAAAGAAAAACAAAAGTGGTATAGGTTAGGTACTTTCATTTCATGAGAAGTTGATACTCAAATAAAAATATATACATTTTTAGAAAACTGTAATGATATATCGAAACAAGGTGTTTTGATAACTATTTGTCAAGTGGTTGTCTTTCATGAATTATAATATTGCGACACCCTTGCACAACTTTTTCTCTTCCTGGGCTCCCAATACTTTTAATTTTTAAGGTAGATGAATCAGTCAGTGGTCGATTTCTGTTCTAATAATAATAATCATCATCTAATTATTTTTGTTTCTTTTATTAGTGTAGTGCTTACCATGATTAGACATTTATTCATAATCTGCTATATGAGGTATAAGTGACAGATTTTAATTTCCTTCTATTTTTGATGTTTTCTCTCTTTTTACTATTTAAACAAATCCCTGTATTTCACACATTTAGTATTCTGATTGGTCTCTAAAAATATAATCAGTGATGTATCAGGAAAATAGCTTTAGAATAGGAACTAGACTGCATTCCTAGGAAATAATTAGCCACATACTTCCACAGGTATTTTTTGAACTATACAAATAATTTAATTTCTGTCTTTATGTTTTTCTTTTATAAATGAGGGCGCTAACTTGGATGATTCCTAATATTAATTTGATTTCTAGCATTTTGTCTATGACTAAAACCCTTCATTGTGTGATGTAAGCATTAAACATCTAGAGGAAAACAAAGTCTGTTTACACAATAATTTGTTTTCCCATTTCTTAATTTTTATAATCATTTAGTTTTTTATTTTAGTGCCTTCTGGTTGTTATTCAGTTGGTGTTACAGCTATAATAATGTTTGGGGGATCATTACATTCTAAGACCAATAGTTATTTCTATAAATACCCATTTCAGTATAAGTCGTAGCAGTGTATTGGAGCAGGGCAATTGCCGGAGGAGCCATATAAACCTTTACCCATTCTGAAGTCTAAAGGAAATTGTAAAAGACTTTGCTCTGCCCTTTCTCATATTGCGTAGAAAATGAGGACACAACTAAATGCAGTAGGCAGAGTAGAGTTGGTCTTCTGAGCCCAGGTGAGATACTTGGATGCTATGCACCTTTAGGAGAGTTAGATCTCTGAAGTCCATTGTATGATAACATAGACCTACCATCATGGCTTAAGTATTGGAAATAACATGTTAGCAAAATTTTTGACATAGTGCTGTTCCATAAAAGAAAACATTAAAGTCAACTCAGAATGTGGAATATATCTCAAAAATAGGTAATGATGGCCAATAGGAACATAATATTAATCAGTTAAAGCAAAAATTGGAGAAAAAGCTTGTTCGAAAAGGATAATGTCTATTGTATGTATGTACCACATCTTCCTTTTTCAATCATCAATTGAAGAATACTTTTATTGTTTCCATGTCTTGACCACATCAATAATACTGCAATGAACCTAAGGGTGCATTTACCTTTGTGAATAAGTACTACTCAACCATAAGAAAGAATGAAATACTTCCATCTGAGACAACATGGGTGAACCTTGAGAATATCATTCCAGGGGAATATGTCAGTCAGGAAAAGCTAAGAACCATGTGATTTTACTCGTGTGTGGAATATAAAACTGAAACTCATGGACCCTGACAACAGTATGGTGGTCACCAGAGGGGATGTGGGGGAGAGATGCAGTAAAGTGTAAAGGGGGTCAAATACATGGTGAGGAAAGATGATTTAGCTTTGGGTGGTGGGCACATAATGCAACATATACTTCATGTATCATAGAAATGTACTCTTGAAACCTATATGATCTTATTAACCAATATCACCCCAAGAAATTTAATTAAAAATAAATAAAGATAATGTCAAAGGCTTTCAGTCAGGCTGAAAGAAACTTAATGAGTAAATTGAAATTCATGCTACCTGGAATCATTTTTTTCCTTTAAAAATATTATTTAAACATCCTCTAAATAAATAAATAACCTTAAATGCCTTTATTTTATCAAGTAAGCATTCTTATATTTTATAATGGATATAATCACTGAAAAGATTTTATTTAATATACTAAGTAAACCTGAGAATGCTTTATATACCAGCTACTCATTTTCTTTCTGACATCTTAGACTTTCTCTACTTGAAGCTTCTTGAATTTTTTCCCAAATATATTCCCATGCATTTGATGATGCAATATCAATCCCCTTCCAATTCCAGACCATAAGACATTCACTGCCATGCCTGTTCTCCAATAGTTTTTTTTTTATGTATTTACTATGCTACATAACTTCGTAGTGTAGTTGTCTTTTTAGAGGGTGGTCCCCTTCTCACCCTCTTATACTTTGAGTTCATTAATTTGTGTGATATCATTCTGTACATCTCTGGAATCATTTAATTTTAAAGGTATATAGTAAACACTTGATATAGGCTCTTTACATGGCATGATGATTAAGATAACCCAGTTTGGCATTTATTATTTGTTAACTAATAACAATCACAGTATTTTATTACTAGGAAAAATTGGAGTGGAACATAAGATAATATGCTGACATTAGGAAAAAGTAGAGCCTCTATAGCTTTTCCTCTGTCCATGCACATGCCCTAATCTCTTCATCTTATGAAAATAACAGTCATGTTAGATTAGCGCCCACCACATGACCTTAGTTTAATTTACCTCTTCAAAGACACTCTCTCTAAATACAGTCAAATTCTGAGATATTGGGCAGTTAGGGTTTCAAACCATGTATTTTAGATTAATGCAAGTTAGTTTATAAGACCTAACTAGCAGTTAGTTTCTACTAGAACAAAGTTCAGTTTTTTGAGTTATATAACAACTATATGTTTATTAAAAATTTTAGGCCTAATATTGTAAATAGAATTTCAGAAAAACAAAATAGGATATAAGCAATGCACAGTGGACAAGGAAGAACTCTATTATCCAGTTTAGAGCACACATGGAACACAGATCTGTATGGGTATTAGAACAGAAAAAAAAGTTGAAATTAAAATAATGGTAGTTGAATTTTCAGATGTTAATAATAGAATATGAAGAAATCATAATTAAAATAGTTTGGCATTATCATGTAAATAAAAGAAAATGGTTAACGGAACAGAATAAATAATCCCAAAATAGAGATCTTATAATATATTGGTATTAAATATTAGCTTTCACACCTGGGAGAAACCATGCGCACTTCAAAAATTGTTGGGACAGCCCTGGCTGGTGTGGCTCAGTGGATTGAGTGCTGGCCTATGAACAAAAGGGTCATCAGTTCGATTCCCAATCAGGGCACATGCCTGGGTTGTGGGCTAGGTCCCCAGTAGGGGGCACTCAGGAGGCAACCACACATTGATGTTTCTCTCCCTGTCTTTCTCCTTCCCTTCCCCTCTCTTTCTAAAAATAAATAAATAAAATCTTTTAAGAAAACTATCGAGACAAATGATATACATTTAGAAAAAAATAAATGTATATTACTTTGCTTCAAAACGTAAATAAAATTAAATGCATTTCATCTGTATTAGGTAAATAAAAATATCTACCCACGAAGAGAAATCACAAAATTAAAAAGTAACTTCTACAAAAGACTTCCAAGGCTATGGACTTATTATATATAAAAGGCCTAAGAAGAACCTTGGAGTTTTTATCATAACAACAATGACATCTGTGCATGTGTTTGCCAAGAACTGTAGATCACCACCACTTAGTTGTGCAAGCAAGCCTTTAATTCTTCCACCTGAATGACTATTAAACATATAAAAGGAAGTGGCTGTTTACTTTTATTACATATACCAAAGAGTGGTGACAATGTTTATTACAGTTATCTGGTACCTCATAATCATTCTAATCATCATTAAAAGGACATGATTTAAACATTTGCCCAATGTTAGTGTTAATAAATCTCACAGTTTGACTTAAGCTGGAGATTTCAGGGTTTACTATTTGGCTACAAAGATGGATTTTCTTGAAAAAGTCTACGGTTTCTGTGGTTGGATAGAAAACGTAGACTATTGCTTTTTTGCTGAAGTACAAACCTCATGTCAATGTGGAATGGCCAGAATGTACCTGGTGTTCCAAGTGGCTGTTTGCCAATTTGAAAGGGTTCTGAAAAGAAAAGGGGCTATCATACATTCTTTTTTTAATCACAGAAAATCATATGGCTTTTGAAGCAGACCTCATAGCAAAGAATAAATAAATAAATAAAAAGAATTTTGCTGACCACCCACACACATTTTGTCTCCTTGACTTAAACATCTGTAAGGTTATCTTTTTTTTTCCTTCTTCTTCTTCTTTTTTTTTTAAAAAGCTTTTGTCTTTGCTCTGTGCTATAATTCTGTGTTTGTGGGGGAAAAATAATTCTGGTTAGAAAATTAGCTCCCACTTAGGAATAATCAGCCACGATATAGTGGCCCAAAAGGCACTTGAGCAGCATTCACATTTGCAGCTAGGTAATGAGAGAGCAGAAGGTGATTGGGATCAGAGCTATGGATGCAGAAAATTCAGTTGAGATAAAAATAAAATGAAAAATATAAAGCATCGAACAACACAGGTCCCTTTTCTGGGTAAAAAAGAGTATACAGCAATGTTCACAGAGCCCAGACTTTATGTCAAACAGATGGAAATTAAAACCCCATCAGCTTGCCATTACTTGCTCTGTGACCTTGAGCAATTTATTCAATTTTGGTGACTTCTGTTTTGTCATTGGTAAATGATATGAATCATGTCACAGTGTTTTGAAGTTGTTAATAGCACAAGATATATATATATATATATTGCTGAGACTAACATATGGATGTATTAGACTTTAAAACACCAGTTTCTATTTTCACTACTACTGTAATCATTATTATTACTTTAAAAACTAACTCACAGGGATGAATACCATCAGTCATTATTTAAAACTGTCACTACGCTTTTAAGACCTTTTTACCAAAGGATGTTTATACACACTGAAGAAGAATCTTCATATAATAAAATATCTAGTGGTATATAAGGATAAATTAATCATAAAGTGTCATTCACCTGAGTTAGCAAATTAAAAAAAAACAGTAAAGGATATATTGTTCTGGCAAGTTATTTCCTTTCATATGGAAACACTGCAAGATCTCAGATGCCTTGTAGTCATTAAAACAACATGAGTTCTCATTCCACTATGAAAGCATTGAAGTGCTAGTTAAAATAATTATTTTTGTAATGCTGCAAATTAACAAGTTTGCTTTCCTAAAAGTTTTTTTTTGCTTAGAAAATATGCACATATTAGAAACAAATCTTTGTACATAAGAATACCCGAGCAAAGATAACAGAATATTTTTGTAATTTTATAGAGAAATCACACAGCAATACACACACTCACCATACAGTACACACATGCACGCACACTAGTGTATCCACTATGATTGTCAGTGTTCCTTTACGCATTCTCATTTGCTTATGTCAAAAGATGAATAAAAAAATAATCAAGAGAAGTTAAATATTCTTTTCCCAGAAATCACTGAAAACATGCATTTGCCAAAATCAAACCCAACCATTCGGATAAATCAACCCTCCATGTTGAATAACTAGGATTTCTTAATAGTGACATAGTCTCATAATAAATACTATGTTAAACATTATTAGTGAACATACACTATGTCATGATACATGCATCTGACACCTATTCATGTGTCTCCAAAAAAACTTATGGCTTGCTCTACTGTAACATGCTATCGTTCCATTAACTTTGTTTTGGCCTTTTTCTGTGCCCTGGATCCTGACACTGGATTTCTGCCTGCTCTCTGCTGCCTGAAAATATGATTTGATGTGCTTACTTTTTCCCAATGTGCAAAATGTTTAAATCAAAGTTTCCTGGTATCCAGCAAAATGTTGAAATAAAATCTTTTTCTGTTTAATAGTAAGTTACCTAATTACCTACCTATATAGATTCTCTGCTTTACCCAGCTCCTGAATCCTGCAGTTCTGTCTTTGATGCTTAACAGAGATCAACTCTGGTATCTGCTGCCAATACACCCTTATGTTCACTTGCTGTTTTCCTGACTGAATTTCTGTACATTTCTGCTTTTAGACATTTCTGTGGCAACATTTCACTTGACTAGAATTGTGCATTTCTTTTTTTAACGTTCCAGATACCATTACATGTTCAAGTTACTCTCATCGTATAAAATTCTTTCCTGACTCTATTTTCCTATCTAACTACTATCTAGGCTCACTCCTATCTATATCATCCAGTCTTTCAACAAGGTAGACTACACTTTCTCATGTCTACGGTAACTCCATGTCCTGGGTTGGATAACGTAGTTCTGATTATATCTGTTTACCTGCTGAAGTTGTTACTAGCTCTCACTATCGCTTTTCAAGTGTTCTGATAGAGATAATAAATTTTATTCTCACCTACTCATTCAATGCACTCCATAAACAATAATTGCCAGTCTGCCTTACCAGATTCCTCTTCATTTGGCATCATTTACCATCCCCTCCTTCATAAGCCTCTGATCTCCTGGAGTCCGTGATTCCACACTGTCCTCACTTCTCTACCCCTCTTTTCATTTGTTTCAGTCTCCCCTTGATCACACTTCTTCTCCTCCCTGTCCCTAAACTTTTAATATTGCTGGAGAGTCTCTTTATCAATGCTTTTGTGTATATTTTCCTAAGATTACTCCAACACATCCCTAAACCCTGTTACCACCCATACTCAGATGATTCCCAAATTAATATCCCAATATGCTTCCCTACTACACCTTTCCTCCAGCACATTTCATAGGACTATTAACCATATATCTCTTCATAACCCATGAATGATAATATTGTCCTGGGTGTTAATATGGTTTCATCACTAGTCTTCCTTTCTTCAGGTTTAACACATTAAAGTTGTCTTCTCACTAAAATGAAAGCATTTCATTCCTGCTTAAAATGTTCCCGTATTTTTAAAATTATTTATGAAATTTAAATTCTTCCAATGGCAAATAAGATACTTTATAATAAGACTCTCACTCACTTCATCAGCCTTCTGTTATATCGCCACACGTTTCACCTTAGATTTGGTCTGCTCGCACAGGGAGCCGCTAACATCTCACTAGACCCTCTGAGTGGCTTCTGACCTCTGTTATTTTATTCCTGCTTCTCCTTCTTCCTGGATAGGTAGCCCCAAAGCTAATGCTTACTTATCCTTTAATATTAAACCTAGACCTCACATACTCAAGAGCCATACTGAGCTCTTCAGGATAAAATAGTTGCTTTTCTAATTCGTCTTCTTTTCAATCCAACCCCCAAGGTGTAATCACCACCACGACCAGGCCCCCAACATAGGGTGCATGCACATTCCTTAGCAGGTGCACTGTAATTTCTGTGTCCATTGCTTCAACAGACATATAAGAGTTCTTCCAGGGAGATGTCGCATCTCCTCTGTTTTTTTTTTTTTTTTCTTTTGCAGCACCATAGGACATACCTTTCAACTATAAATGGAGATCAGTCTTCTGTTTTGCGCTAATATATGAAACTGGCTCCAGTGGCAGCAAAAGTAACTTGACAATAAAATATGTATTTCTTTTTTGAATATTATGAGAAATGTAGAGAATCCATAATATTGAAAAAAAATTCCCAAATAAAATATTATGTTTGTTTTGGAAATCTCTAATTATGTTTGGAGCATTGTTTCATGTAAAACTAGGAACAATATACTATTTTCACATTGGTTTGGCCAAAAAGTTCATTTGTTTTTTCCATAAGGTGGCTCTAGTAGCGCTAGGTTGTCTTTATCTTCATTGCAAACAATTTTGTTAGAACATATTGTGACAGCTGTCACATCAGTGTGTATTTAAAAAAAGACCTTACCAATTGGTAAATTTTTGTGTAGCCATTTTAATATCGAAGGTGGAAGAAAATACACAAATTCTTGGCATATTGTGCTTTATTATTTCAAGAAAGGTAAAAATGCAACAAAAACTCAAAAAAAAAAGAAACATTGTGCAGTGTATGGAGAAGGTTCTGTGACTGATCGAACATGTCGAAAGTGGTTTGTAAAGCTTTGTGCTGGAGATTTCTCTCTGGTTGGTGCTCCATGGTTGGGCAGATCAGTTGAAGTTGATAGTGATCAAACTGAGACATTAATTAGAAAATCAACATCTACCACTTGGAAGATAGCCTGACATACTAAAAATATCCGAATCAATAAAGTTATTGGTAAAAAATGAAAAATGTTCTTTTATTTTATAGGAAAACATTAAATGGACTTTTAAACCAACCCTATACATAAACTCCTGACCCAATATTTATATCAAGTATGAGCTTAAAATTTTATAAAGTGATAATGGATGTGCATTAATGTAAGCCAATAAAAAGGTAACTTCTCCTGATTAGTGTAACCCATGATTTAAGTTTTGGTCTTATCTCCAATGAGTTTTTTTGGTGGAAAAGACTTTATGTTTTATAGTGAAACTTTCTACAAAATATTTCATTATGCTTAAAATTTTTCTATACTCCAAGGACAAATATCAGAATTTTTAAAGATACTGCTTTGGGTGAAGAATTTAGAGTCTGGATAACTAGAATAAAATAACACATTAAAATGATTATGGCTGCTTTGCTCCCTAGAGAGGAAAATGCTTTCAATGTATCAGATACACTTATTCGTTGTAATTAGCCATTTTTTCTTAAAATGTTTGAAAGCAGTTTTTGTCATTTCGATATCATTTAATGTTAATATTTACATACAAGTATAAAAAGTACGCTAAGTCAATGTCTACTAGGTACTGTTGTGAGGGTGTATGAGTTCATAAGGGAATTTTATATATTCTCAATGGCAAAGTCATGTTTTTCTTGTTAGAAATGAGTGATTTGGATCCATGTTACTGTTCACTGCTATGTTCCATTATTAGAGTCAGCAGAATACTTAATATTAAGATACTGGTATATGCACAAATTTTTTTGCATTGTTTTAATTATTAAAATATTTAGAAAATTCATACCTCATTGCTTTAGTAAACTATAAAATGCATATTAATTTTTAATACAACTTGGGTTATTTTGGACAGACTGAAATAGGGAGGTGGTAATTCAGCTTAAAATAATTTCTTGATAAAAATTAAGTAATACCTATGACTTACTTGACTTGTATCACACTCTACCAGTTTTATTTAGCAATGTGTACACGACTAGGGAACACTAGCTAAGGAGCCCAGAGTATGTAGGTTGGTGGTACAACTTACAAACACTGAGTGTTAGATAAACAGTGACAAGGGAGGCTAACTGAGGACTGGGGCACTTCTGTAACCTCTTTAAATGACTACTTTAACCCTGATGTCCATAATATTTTCCCCTATAAAAGGTTTGGGACGGGAAAAGAAGAGGTATTATTAGTTGCCTATTCATGGGTTTTAAACCTGCTACTCAATTTAAGGAGTAGATGATTTAGGAAGTAGATGATTTAAACTTTTAGGATTATCTATCATATCGAATGACAAGTAAATTTTTCAGTTCAGTTGAAAAACCTTGGAGGCATTCCTGATTCTTTTCTCACAATCACTTATCTAAAACCAATGGCTCAACATTCAGAATTGAATTTATAATCAAATTACTTAACATCACCTCCACTGCCTCCACTCTAGTCAAAACCAGCAAAATCTCTTGCTTAGATTATCGCAGTATCTTCTGAAATGTCCCACATCTCTACACTTGCCCATCCTCTACTGTCTTTTTCTAACACAACAGCCATGGTAATCCTTTTAACACATAGTTCAGATCGTTACACTTGGTGCTCAAAAGCTGTCCATTTTACTCTGAGTCAAACAGTGACATAAATTTCTTATAATACCCTGTAAACCCTGTATCAGTTTTCTACTGCCACATAAAATGCAATAGGCTTAAAACCATACAGAATTTCCTTGCACCAGCTGTCTGGACACAAGCTTTACTAAGTGCTTTGTTTCAGACCTCACCAGGCTGCAATCCTGCTATAGTCTACGGCTATAGTCTCAGATTCCTTCTAAGCTCCTTTAGGTTGTTGGCAGAATTCCCCTCTGATTTGCTGGTGTTTTTGGACTGAGGTTTTTGTTTTCTTTCTGGTTGTCAGAAGCGGGTCACTCTGGGTGCCTAGAGGTCACCTGCTTTCTTGTCATGAGTCCCTACCCATAGACCCTCTTAGAACATGACACTAAGTCCTAAGTTAACAGTGGAGAAGAATCTTTAGTGTGTTTGTAATTTAATAATGAAATTGACATTGATTATCTTTGCCATTTCTATAGTGAGAAGCAAGTGGCAGGTCCTGCCGACACTCAAGGAGATGGGTTCATACAGGATATAGATATGGAGGCCACCACAGTGTCTGTCTACAGCAAGGCCCGCCATGATATCCCCGCTTGCTGCTTCTCTGGCCATCTTCTCTCCCTCTCCCTCTTGCATACAGTGCTCCAGGTAGTTCGGTTTCCTTGCTGTTCCTTAACTTGCTAAGCAAATGGTTGCTTCAGAGCCTTCGTGCTCACGTGTCTCTGATGGGAAAGCGCCCTCTGACAAAAGTAATCTACATGACAGGCATTTCACTGCCTTTACGTGTGCCCTCAAATGTAAGCTTATCGGGAAGGACATCCCTGACCACCCTATAAAATGCAGCCTCCCCCATCCTCCTGACTCTGTATCCCTGCAATATGTTTCTTCATAGACTATGTCACCACTGACATTTTACTCACTTTTAACTTGTTTGTTCTCTATCTTTTCCCACAGTATCATGAGAGCACCGAATTTTTGTTTACCATTCATTTCTAGCACCAGGAACAGAGCCTGCTGTGCATTTATTGAGGAAGATTTCAATAAATAAGTATACAATAAATTAATGTGTTATTTTTTTTTCTGTTTTTTGGATAGGGACTGAATCAGATCAAAATAAAGATGTCATTTATGAGAGGGAATAGTGTCTCAACAAATAGTCCATAAAATGAAAAAAATCTTTCTTTTGGTTATTTGATATTTACCTGCATTGTTTGTGATTTCGATTGATGCATTTTAACTGTAGCTTCTATAAGTAGACTTATTCACTGTGCATACAATCTGGTAGTTAAGAACCTTGCTGGAAAGAAGGTAGGAAAACTATAGCTCTTGGTGGAGATCTACTCACAACACTTTGCATAGGTCCTTCCACAAGACAGGGGTTTAACAAATCTTCACTGAAATAAACAGGTCCAAACGTAGCCTGTCGTTTACAGCTCTGTTGTCTGTGATCTTCAACCAGCTGGATGTGATACAAAGTGGTCACACGGACCTGTGGACTAGTCTTACTTTTTACCACGTTGATCATTAAACAGTGGTTATTAACATAGACCATTACTTTGAAAATGTTGTTACATTACTAAAAGTGTTATTATATTTTGTCCATGAATTCGATTAAAGTGGTTTGTTTGTCAGTCTTGCAGACCTAGATTTATAGCTGTTTCATTTTCATGAAAATGCTGTAGTTCATGAGAAAATACTATCAAGTACACATATGCAAATATACACATCCAAACAAAATAAGACTTGGGGTTCCAAAGGGAAAGAACATTATGCTAATGAGGCCAAAAAATTCAATGTGTGCTTTGGCAATAATAAGGAATGATGAAAGAAATAATTGGGATCAAGGTTATGAATACAGAGGAGATTAAATCAAACTATAAATGCAAGGTGGGTAAAGATATTAAAATATGCTGCCAAAATATATTTCCTGGAGAAAATGAAGATTTGTATCCATATTAAAATTACCCATACAAAAGAATATAATAATACTAAAAAGGAGACATGATTTGAATTTGATTTAATTATAGGTTACATTGGAGCCAATTTGCCATATGAAGAAAGGGGAATGAGTGCTACATTTTCCTAAGATTATCAAAAAAGGGAGAAAAGCAATTAACATTACAATGATTTCAGCACAATCTTCTGATAATAGGGTTACTATAAGTACTCAACAAGACCCCTGATGTTCTGTTTAATTTAGTGTACTTCTCAAAATTGGCTGTTATGGAATAAAACCCAATATACCATTTAAATCTGTTCTGTGTAAAAAAAAGATCCTCTAAACTTAATACTTAAAAGTCTTCTCCTTCGGAAAAGTCACTGTCATATGCTCTAGAGGTTTTTAAATTACTTTGAGATTTTGATGGAAATGATTATTCAAATCATTTATATACATACTCTTACTTCAAAGATTACACTGTTTTTGATATTTCCCACAAACTCAATAAAGATATATTACATATTGTTTCTTATAGCATTGAATAATTTAAAAAAGCTAAAATCAACAACCTAAGTGACTATCAATTTGGAGGTTTAAATAAAATGTAATACATATAGACTATGAAATATTATGCAATATTTCCAGTAATAAGGTAAAACTCCATGTGCTGATATGGAAATGTATTTATTATGGAGTATAAACAAGCAAGATGCAATATAATTCAGTATAATATAGTCATACTTTTTATTTTTATTTATTGATTTGAGAGGGAAATAGAGAAAAGGATTGAGAGAGAGAGAGAGAGATCAATTGATTTTTCTACTTATGTATGCATTCATTGGTTGCTTCTTATCTGTGCCCTGACAAGAGATCAAATCTGCAACCTTGATGTATAGGGAAGATACTGTAACCAACAGAGCTACCCAGCCAGGGCTAATCGCACTTCTACATATTTAATGTATGTACATATATATTTTAAGATTTGTGGATGAAAGGAGGTGAAGGGATTAGCCAAGGAACATATATGCATAACCCATAGAGACAGCAGTGTGGTCATGGCCAGAAGGGAGGAGGTAGTGGGGACTGGGTGAAGGTGTGCAAAGGGCGGGGGCATTGGGAATATTTGTAATTGTGTCAACAATTAAAGTTAAAAATAAAGTGTATATATATACATATGTGTGTATATATATGTGTGTGTGTGTGTTCACATGCATAGAAAGAGCTAGAAGGGACACTATGTGGGTTATGGAATACTGACTTCTTTGATTCAAATGTTGCTTTTGTAGTTTAAGAAAATTTTTTTAATCTTTCTTCTACCTCTACCTGTAATATAAAATGAAAAATTTAATACAATGTAAAATTAAAATGATATTTACTTCAGGGGTTATTTTGAAGATTAAATAAATCAGTGCATGCAAACCTTCAGTACATTGCTTATAACATTAGAAGCAGGTGATAAGAACCAGTCATGATCACCATCACTGTCTTTATCACTGTTATCATTTGGACCAGATATGTGTCTGATATCACTAGTTTAATATTTAAAATATTAACTGGTAAACATTTTAAAACAGATTATAAACCAGGTAAATTAAATTACTCCTGAAATACACTATGTAGATGTATTGGTTTGCCAGGGCTACTGTAACCAGTACAGGCAGGATAGCTTAAACAGCAGACATATATTTTCTCATTGTTCTATAAGGTAAAAGTCTAAAGTCAGGCTGTTGATGGTGTTGGTTCCTTCTGACAGTCAAAAAAGAAAGCTCTGTTCCAGGCTTCTCGCCTGAGCTTGTAGAAGGACATCTTCCCCCTGTGCCTTTACATCAGTTTCCTTTTGTGTGTGTCTGTGTCCATATCTCCTCTCTGCACAAGAAGGATGGCCATATTTGATAAAGAATCACTCTGATAACTTTATTTTATTTTAATTACCACTCTAAGGATCCTATCCCCAAAAGATCACATTTTGAGGTGGAGTTCACATTTTGAGGTGGAGTTAGAACTTTAACATGAATTTTGTTGGTGGTGGGGGAGAGGACACAATTAAGCCCATAAGAGTGTGCCAAACTCTCAGTCATTTTGTGTTTTATAATTTAACTATTTTAGAAATAGTGATCAAAAAATGGAGGAAAATATTTTTATTTATCTTTTGAACTTCAGACCTTAGCTCAATTATAGTGGGAGCTCAAAGAATCTTTGGTTTTGTAATAGTTGGGGGTAGAGTATCATATTGAAAATCTAATTTTCTCTTCTTAAGAAAGGCAGCACCAAATTTCTTCCCTTTATTGTCATTGGAAGGCTAACATGTGTAGACTATGATGTCCCCTCACTCTTACTAATGAGTGATGAATCAGTCTTTTGTGTTTCTAAGACTTGAGTCCTAATCTCTGATGTTATTAGGCTTTTCAATTTTAGTCATTCCGCAGAGTGAATAGTGGCATCTCATTGTGATGCAGTTCTAATTTAATTTCCAAGATGATTAATGATAGAGAAGAAATGTAATGGTTAATTAACAACAGTACATCCATTGTAGTGAGGAGTCTGTTAAAGTGGGTTGGGTTTTCTGATGTTTACGTGTAGGTGTTGACTGGGCCACTCAAAGCTCAGATATCTGGTTAAATATTATTTCTGAGTGTGTCTATGAGGATGTTCCCAGAAGATATTAGCATTTGAATTGGTCAGCTGAGTAAAGCACATGACCCTACCCAAAACAAGTGGGCATCAGTTATTCCACTAGGGACCTGAATGGAAGAAAAAGGCAGAGGAAGGTTGATTTCCCTCTCTGCCTGATTGCTGAGTCAAGTTACTGCTGTCCTGGTCTTAGCACTCTTGGTTCTCAGGCCTTCAGGCTTAGATTGGAATGTATACCATCAGCTGCGAGGCTCTGAGGACTTCAAATTACACCACAGTCTTCCCTGTGTCCCCAGGCTGCAGACCTCTCAGAATCTGTAATCATGTTAGCTAATATCAAATAAAAAAAAAATTCTGTCTCTCAAATCTCTCTTTGTCTTTTTGTCTCTCTCACTCTCACTTTACATATGTATATGTAATGGTTTATCAAAAAAAAGTCAAGCCATTGTTAATATAATAAGAATGGTTTGGACAACATTGATGTAACCTGGTAGTCAAGGAGAGTGGATTGGAGTGCTCATGTGTGAACAATGACGATTTCCCTGTACTAGTCAGTGGGGGTGGTAGATGCTGTTGAGTGAGCATGTGTATTGTGTGGACATCGCATTTAAAACGACTGAGTAGACCAATGAAATTGCATCAGATTTTGCATTAAGTTTGAACATTCCTCTGCAGAAACTATTTGAATGGTTCAGAGGTCCCAGCTATGAGCACCTGGTGATTGGCACCTTCATCATGACAACACACACTCACGAATCACATCTCATGCAGTTTTTTGGCACAGCATCGAATCACCCAGGCAACTCAGCCACCCTACAGTTCAGATTGGGTACCCTGTGACTTCTGGTTTTTCCCAAAACTAAATCACCTTTGAAAGGGAAGAGATTTTAGACTGTCAATGAGATTCAGGAAAATACAACAGGGTGGCTGATGCGGATTAGGAGAACTGTGCGAGGTCCCAAGATGCCTACTTTGAAGGGGACTGAGGCATCATTGTCCTGTTTCTATTTTTTTTAAAGATTTATTTATTTTTAGAGAGAGGGGAAAGGAGAGAGGGAAACGTCAATGTGTGGTTGCCTCTCACACACCCCCGACTGGGGACTGGCTGGCAACCCAGGTATGTGCCCTGACTGGGAATTGAACCTGGTTCAGAGGTCAGCACTCAGTTCACTGAGTCACACCAGCCAGGGCTGCCTATGTTTCTTGTACCTTGTATCTCCTTCAATAAATGCCTTTATTTTTCATATTACATGGCTGGATACCTTCTGGACAGACCTCATATTTGGGTGTTGTTTCTTGATCCACTCTGGTAATCTCTTTTACTTAGTGTATTTAAATCAGTGGTGTTTAAAGTAAATGTTGACATAATTGGAATAAAATTGAGCATATTTGTTACTGTTTTCTATTTTTATCACCCTTGTTCTTTTTTCCACCCTTTTCTCTCTTTTGTGATATTAACCTGAAACACCAATTCAAAAGAATTTATGCACCCCCTGGTTCATAGCAATGTTACTTATAATACTGAAGATTTAGAAACAGCCTAAGTGCCCATCAGTAGGTGAGTGGATAAAACACCTGTGGTACATTTATATAATGGAATACTACACAGCAGAAAGAAAGAAGGAATTCCTACCTTCTGTGACAGCATGGATGGAATTGGAGACTATTATGCTAAGTGAAATAAGCCAGTTGGTGAAAGACAAATACCATAATAATCTCTCTTATAAGAGGAATGTAATGAACAAAATAAACTAATGATCAAAATAGAACTAGAGGCATGGAACCATGGGAAAGAATGACAGCTGTAAGAGGGGGAACAAGGCAGGGACTGATTTAAAGAAGGTAAAGAGATTAGTCAAAGAACAAGGGCCCAATGGCAGGGACAGTGATGTGGGGATTGACTATGGGAGTGGGAGGATGGGTGGGGTGGAGATGGACAAAGGAGGAAAAACTGGGACAACTGTAATCGCATAAGCGATAAAATGTGTTTAAAAATTATTCTCTTTAACTGCCCGGAAAGAAAACTTAATGACTTTAATTTACCTCTACAGTACAAAAATAAATCTGAATATAATCTTTTCAAATTCATAAACATATTAGGGAGATTAAACAAAAGACAACACGAAAGATATGGATATAGCAGGGAACACCTGTAAAACACTTGACTATGTTCAGAATTTTACAAAATTAGTGGACTCTTTCACCAATTGAATGAAAAAAATATATAATAAAATGCTATCTAACTTATGTTTACTTGTCTTACAATTTTAAAGAAGCAGCCAAGAGCAAAAATATGAATATATGGGGTTTCAAAAATATGAGGAAGTTGGTTTATTCACTCACTTGGCAAAAGATTATTAAGGGCCTAATAGTATAAGAAGGACTTCTCTTTCAGTAAGTATAATTTAAGGATTTAAAGGCTCCCATAAAATCATTTATCTAAATATGTTCACTCTTTTTAATAAAAGAAAATGGAGAAGAGAAGAAAGGGCTGAGAGAGAATGAGCTGAGGCTGAAGAAGGGGGAAGCATTGTTCAAAATGATAAAATCAATAAGCAGCAGAAGATGACTGAGGAGGGTGGGGGAGAAACCCTGGAGTTAGGGATCAGAAATCCGTGTTTGAATTGACCCCATGTGATTCCGATGTATGCAAAAGTTTGAGAGAGACTGACTGAAATGAAAGAGAAAACCCAAATAGATATTTTGGCAAATTTAGATGACTTCCCCAAGTCTGACAAAAAACATCAAAGTAATGATTGTCTGAAGGAAAAAGACAACTGGAAAAAAATAGAAATTGCATACTTCAGGTCACTTTGTGTCAAAAAAAAAATCCCTGCTCTTTCAAAGATAAAAGAGTAAGAGAGTATCTCTCTCTCTCTCTCTATATATATATATATACACACACAAACGTACACACACACATGCGTGTGTGTGTGTGTATATGTGTATATATATAAAATTGCATACCATGCACCAGACATTCACAGGCATTACGCCTTGAGCCTTCACAATGCTCTCATTAATGGGTGAGGAGAGTGCCACTTGCTCATCCAATCTTAGGGTACCTCTGTATACAATCTTATGGTAACTCCATATGTTAATATATGAAATTTTGTCCCATCACTTGAATTTCACAACTATCTAATAGTTATTCTCTGGAAATAAAACGTTACAGAATGCCTTTAGAGATGCTGTGATATAAATTGGGGATGTTCACTATTAATATTAAGTAAAAAACCATATAGCACTATTTGAAATAGCCCAAATTTGGATATAAACATTTTAGGCATTAGTTTCAGCCTGTAGCAGGTTGGTACAGAACATTTCATTAATTACATAATAATACAACTCCCACATTTGTCACACTTGATCGTTTTAGACTCCATCTATAATATTTTGGTGGGATCTTCTATAATTAAAATTTCCTTGAAAGCAAGTCATAAAAACTCAACATAATTAATTGAAGCAAAGGAGAATCTACTGAGACCATGAACAAACTCAGAGTAGTAAGATAGGTGGAAAAACCTATATCTTAAGTCTTATTCTCCCAAAGGCAGACCCTGAGCCAAGGATTTCAGTGCAAGTAATTTATAAACAAGCACTTCCAAGAGATATCAATTAGAAGGTGGGCAAAGAAGGACAGGGAGGCAGTTCATCAAAAGTGTAATTTCAGATGAAGCCCAGAATCAGCCTCGTCCTTTCGGGGGCTGTGAAGTGTAAGCTCTACCTCAGAGTCTGTTTTTCCATCTATGAAAATAATTGAACTTTTGTATCCTTACATCACTCAGGCACTGACTACACAGGTGTCATGTACTTTCAACTCAGTTTTCTTCGAGTTATCCAAATGGGCAGGAGTCTCCAGAGGCCAAAGACAATTCTCTGATGAAGGTTGCAACTCTGAGCAATTAGCAGCAAAGCAATTAGCAGCATGAGCCCCCCAGAACTGGTTAAAAAAAAAAGGATCTGAGGAGTGGAAACCAATAATGTCAGCTAAAGAGACATGTGCAACTGAGCCTTAAGAACAACTGGGACTTGTTGATTGAATGTTTTGAGCGTCTTTCTTTTCCACATCATGTGCCACATTCTGTATTCTCTGCTTATAGAATACCTTCTTTCTACAGGATGGTAAACATTACTCCCACGTTTTATATATTGCAGGTTCAGTTGATGGAGATATACATACCCTGTTAACCCCAGAAATCTCAGGGGCAGATACATTGACTTTATTTTTCAAGTGCCCATCTTGACTCACCTTATTCAACTGAAGGTTAAGAGGTAGGATGATGTGTAACAATATGCCAGCTCCCTCTGGAATGATTGTGCAGAGATGTAGCTCCCAGAAGAAAGAGTTGAGGCTGAGCAGTAGGTCTAATGGTTCTAAATTCCATTACCACATGTAAACTGTACTGACTTGATTTGTTGATGGGACCTCCTCTTATATAGCTCTTTTTTGATACCTAAATTGAGAGAGAAAACACAATTAAAAGTAACAATAAAGGCTGAATTTTAGAAGTAATAGCATAGTAAATGTAAATAGGGGAAATCTGAATCTATATAATGCCAAGGTTATGAAGGATAATTACAATTTTTATTACCTTGAAATAACACACATGTATATATACAAGCCCTGTAGATATTAATATTTTCAAAAATTCCCCTCAGTTTTGAAATATTCTACTTTCTGGCATGTGAAATAGCTTAAATAAATAATTATGCATGCCTGTTAGCATGTTTAATTATCAAGACAAATTTTTAAAAGGCTCATTTTTCTCTCAGTGGAATGCAGTGGTTCGAATTGCTTTTACTGTAAGAAAGTAATGAAATGTAATTTCCACTCCAATGACAATAACCAGTGTCTTTCAAAGACATACATATTTGTAATTGAAAGAATACTGTCACACTTTTTTGATGGCTTAAATTCCTCTTGTAAAGTTTTTATATTTGTAAAATTTGAGGGATAGCACTCTTCTGTGAAACTAAAATTGTTTATTCTGTACTATTCTGAGCAAAATTCATCACTTAAACCATGGCCAGACAGTGACTGACAATTCAAATTGCCTTTCATAACTCAGATCAGTTGCAAAATAGAGGTAAAATCAGAAATATATTTTGCAAAATGAAGAATGTTTTCATTATAATGTTTTCCCCTATGGCACTTCAAAAAGGAAAACCAAGTGTTCCTGCACTTTAATATAAAGCATTACAAATATTAAATGGTATACAATAGCTAGTAGACTCTATTTTATATGAATATTATATGCAATGAATTAATAATATATCACTCGTGTTCTATCATGAATTAAACAGAGGAAGGTAACTATTGGTAAAAGTCTATCTTCGTGCACATTTTGTGTGTTTCAGAAGTTTGGTCAGGTGGCAAAATCTGCTCATGACTCTTCTTATTATAATTTGATTTATGTAGTAAGTTTCCTCTTAAGATACTGTTATGTTTTATTGTTTACAAGACATTACTTTAAATATTTCTTATTAGAAATAGCCTCATAACCACAAACATGTCTACTTCACTATAACTAAAATATGGGAAAACCAGTTACTTGAATCTGTGGATTTCTATGAACAGATCCCATGAATGATCAATGTGTTCTTTTAAATAAACTTTATTTTTTTTAGAACAGCTTTAAACATACAGAAAATTACGGAGAGTTTCCATATATCTTGTACCCTGGTTCTCCTTGGAGAATATTTTTATGACAGCAGAAACCAAGAAATGTAATATAATTAATACTTCCTTTTATGCTTGTTATAAAAACTTAAGTTTTTCCAAATAATAATCTTTCCTCAGTTATAGAACTAACTTTCAGTCCTGGGGGTTACAGGTCTGGGTTTTCTCTTAGGCCTATCCTGTTATTCCCGCCCTCCGCCCCCCACCAAATACCCATAACTTATCAGTATCTCCGTGGTTGTTAATTGTCCTTCTAGGTCAACACTTAAAGGACTCATGTCTAACAGTTATTGAGACCCAACATATTTTACATTTAGTAATTAAGAATCAAAAATCCATTTGACAAATCAGGGATCTGAAGCTTAGTAGAAACTTTTGATAAGCACAAATGGAAGGATCTCTTTTTGTTTTAAATTTCAAAGTTACGTTCTTTCCATTACAGCACAGTGCTTCAGGCAATTTTATGTATTCTATACCATGATTCTTACTATACAATAGAATGTAGCTATTGCTAGAACAAAGAAGTGCAGACCTTATAAAATAGAAGTGAATGTTCACTTGAGAGACACTACTTATGTAGTAGTACCAATCCTTGCACTAACCCATTTAGTAATATTGGCCTAGTTATATAACCTCTTACTGTAATGCCTGTTTTCTCTCTTCACACCTGATTTGTTTTTTCTTCTTTAAATCCATATGCTCCCTGACCAGGGATCAAACCTGCAACCTTTTGGTGTTCGGGACGATGCTCCAACCAACTGAGCCACCTGGCTGGGAATTAATATCTGATTCTTTAAATGCGAGTTGGAAAATATTTTAATAAAGGCCAGATAATAAATATTATAGGCTTTCAGGGGCGTATCATCTTTTCCCCAGTCCCTGAACTCTGCATTTAAGCAGAAAAGCAGCCATAGGAAACATGTAAATAAACAGATGCAATTTTGTGCCAATAAAACCTTATTTACTGAAGTAGATTATGGACCAGATATGGTCTCTTGGCCATGGTTTGCCTACCCCTGCTTTAAATGATGGTGTTGGGCTGAATGAATTTTAAAATTCTGCGATTTTAAATATAACAGCTTGACATAATATAGCACAGAGTGGATATGTGGGCTATATTAATACTCTCTCAAATGTCGCTCCACAGAAGAGTAGTTAAGTTCTCTGGACCCAGAATGCCTGGGTTTAAATTCTACATCTTCCACTTATAAGTCCTATAATCATTAGAGAGTATGTTAACTCTCAGTTTTCTCAAAACTCAGTGGGAATTATGATAGTTTTAAAACAAGCCTGTAAATTCTGATACTTGTTCCAGGGAGAAGTATGGTCTGTATCTCTTACTCTTGACTTTGAACTGCCCTTCACGATGCACTTATATCCAATAGAATGCAGCAAAAGTGTTCCTTTGTCTGCCAAGGCTGAGTCAGAAAAGACCAGAGAGTTTCTGCCTAGTTTTTACCGTGTGCCCTGAGGGAAGCCAGCTTACGTGAATTCACTTCTGCCAAGAACATGAGATCTACATGAATTCACTTCTGTCGGCAACAGCCCTACCTGAGCTCCCAGCCAACAGCCAGCATCACTTGCCAGCCATGCTGGAAATCTAGTCAGTTCAGGCATCAAATGACTGTAGCCTCAACTGTTCATCTGACTACAAATGCATGAAACTCTCTCAGCAAGAATTACCCAAGGGAATCCTTGCAGAATTCCTAACCCACAAAATTGTGAACAAAATAAAATAATTGCCTCTTTACAACATTAAGTTTTGGAGAATATTTTTATGAAAGAGCAGAAACCAAGAAATGTAATATAATTAATACTTCCTTTTATGCTTGTTATAAAAGTTCAGTGAGCTAATATGTGTAAAAGTACTTGGAATAATGCTTGAGTAAGTATTGTAGAGAATAAGCACCTATGCAAATGATGCTAGCTATTATTAATGTATTGGTCAATTTTGGCTTCCTAATAGAATGAGAAGCAGTAAATTTTGAGGATAAAATTTAAAACAATAAAAGTCACTAAAGTAAAGAGTAATAGGTAATGGAGTGGTTTATTCACCAGGTACAGTACCTAGGGCCCATGATACTTGGGACACACAAAAATGATTTAATTTTAATTTATTTTAATATCAGAAAGAAAAATGTATAATAATAGTAGTGAGTGCATGATAACAAAACCAATACAGCCAGGATTACATTATTCCTTCTACCAATGTAGCTGTAACATTTAAAATATTTTTATAAAGGAAGGAGTCCTTCCTCTATACAAAGCCAAGAGTCCCTAGGGTTCACTGAAGTGATAATGTGTCTCTGAATATGCATGGATTAACCTAAGTTCATAGTACTCTTTTGGAGTGCCTAGCCTTGACATTACTCTGAAAATTCTGATTATAAATGCATAATATTTTGAAAACTCACCTGCCTATTTGGGTATTTCTTCAGTTGCTCATTAAGCTAACCCCTTGTTACAATAATCCGTATGTGCAAGATAAACAGAAATTCTATTGATATAAAGTCAAATATTGATCACATGAGAAAGGATAAGAACGAACACCAGGAGAAGCATTTAGGGTTAATTATATATTATTGTCAAAAGATGCCAGACTTCTTGGTATCACATCCTAAATCTACCCGTAATTTTGTGCTTAAGATCAGTTTCACTTAAAGTAATTTCATCTCTAAAATTACAAAGTAAGATGATCTCTATGAACTGTTTAATTTTATATCTTTTCATTGACTCAGGTATATTAATGTGAAGAGTTTCAAATATTGAAAATGTATCTTAATCTACTCTGTGAAAGACAGTGTCAAGAGATGAGAAGATAAGCCACACTCTCATCTTACAAAAGACAGTATTTTCAAAAGACACATCTGATAAATGATTATTCAAATATAAAAAAAGCTCTTAAAGCTCAACAATAAGAAAATGGGCAATCCAATTAAAAACTGGACTGAAGACCTTAACCGACACCTCATTTAAGACAATATACAGATGGCAAACAGGCATATGAAAAAATGCTCAATATCATATGCCATCAAGGAAATGCAAATTAAAACAACAGTGAGATAACAGTACTCACCTATTAGAGAATCTGGAACTCTGACAACACCACATGTTAATAAGGATGCACAGCAAGAGGAACTGTCAGTCATCACTGTGGGGATGTAAAATAGTAATGCCCATTCAGAAAATTGTGTGGCAATTTCTTACAAAACAAAATATGCTTTTACTATATGATCCAGCAGCTGTGCTCCTCTGTATTTACCCAAAGGCATTGAAAACTTATTTCCGTACACAAAACCTACACAAGGATGTTTATAGCCACCTTCGTAGTTGCCAAAACCTGGAAGCACCCCAGATATCCTTCAGTAAGTGAATGGATACATAAACTGTGGTACACCCAGGGAGTGGGATATTATTCAGTACTAAAAAGGAATGAGCTTTGCAGCCATAAAAAGACATAGAGGAAAAGTAAATGCATGTTATTAAGTGAAAGAAAGCTAATCTGAAAAGGCTACTTACTGTATGATGCTAACTATATGACATTCTGGAAAGGTAAAACTGTAGAGACAAGAAAAAGATATGTGCAAAATCGAATCATAGACATGGAAATAAAGAACAAACTGACAGTGACCAGAGGGGAGGGGGATCATGGGGGAAAGAAGGGGGAAGGGTCAAGTCAAGGAACATGCATAAAGGGTCCATGGATAAAGATAACAGGGGGTGGGGGGTTGAATGTGGGAGGTGGGGGGGTAGGTAGGGCAGGGGAGAGTAATGGAGGGAAAATGGGGACAATTGTAACTGAACTACAATCAAAAATTTAAAAAAAGGAAAAGATAAGTGGTTGCTAGAACTAAGCATGGGGGATGAATAGGTGAAGCACAGAGGATATTTAAGGCATTAAAAATACTGCTTAGAATATCATAATGGCGGGTTATACATTTATCCAAACCCACAGATTGTACAACACTAAGAGTGAACCATAATATAAATTGTGGAGTCGGGGTGATTTTGAAGTATCAACGTAGGTTCATTAATTGTAACAAATGTACCACTCTGATGGGGGCATTAACAACAGGTGAGGTTACCCATATTTAGGTGTAGAAGGTCCATGAATATGTCTGTACCTTTTCCTCAATTTTGCTATGAACTTTAAACTGCTCTAAAAATAAAGTCTTAATTTAAAAAAATCTTTTAAGATGACAAAATATATTTAGACCATTTTTGGTATGTTTAGTCTGCAGTTTACATAAAAGTACATTCCTGTCATTTTTGTCGACATTGCATGTTGCATCAGCTCTTAGAGAACACCTTTAGATTGTAAGTGAGCTCTGTAACTCCTTTGCAGAATGAAGCATTGTCAATCATTTGTCTTTTCTTCCAAGTTGACCTGAAATTAATTTTTAAAATAAAGGTATTTAGGAGCCTTGAAAATACTCAATGCATCCACTCATTAAGAACAGGTAATGATGAAAAAAAGCCAAAAACTTTTACTTTTAAATGAGATTATTTCAGCTCATTGATGTAATATTAACCAAAGTAATATTTATCTGAGAAGTTTAGAAAACAATTCTGATTCAGAAGTCTCCAAAAATAAACTACAGTCTGCTTTAGTTAAACCTCCTTGATTATTATTAAAATATCTGCTGTGAGAAAATATGGGCAGCCCCTGCCAATGTCTTTTTAAACTAGTTTGGGAAAAAAGAACTTGCATATGATGTGACATGTGCATGAAATTTCACTGAACCAACAAACGGACCCGGTTCTGATTCCAATTCTATAACTTAATAATTGATGAACTGTTACCAAATATTTTATTTCCTTGAGCTTCATATTCTTTTCTAAATTAAAATAATTAAGTCTGCTCCATCTGCTTCAACATGTGTTTATGCAGGGAAAGGAGGGGATATGACACAGGAAACACTTACATGGTAATGGAACAGAGCAGGCTTGGTCATTGTAGTAATAGTAGCAGTAGCGTTAGTAGCAAGAAATAAGGTATAAACATCTGACTGGTTTTGTGTGAAGTGAAAGAAAACTTTACAGGTATGTTTTCACATTGAAAAGCAGCATTAGTTAAGCATGCGCTGCAAATAGAAAGCATACCCGTCCCAGAAATTGAAAAACAATGAAAGGAAGGGATTCTTAAAGAGCTTTTACTCTAGAAAAGAACCTACCTATAAATAAACGTAAGTTCCTATAAGAACCTCAGTGTAGAAAATGAATTTCCATATTATTAGATTTCATAACTTAATATTCTAAAATTAAGGAAGTGGTTCATAGTATTGATTTTTGTTTCTTAAGGATATTTAACATTTTGCCATTTCACACTAGAGAGAAAATTTCAATATCTCAAAGGGGGGAACATCATTACCTCAAAACAAAGGATGATCTTTGCCATGATTAACTATTTTCAATTTAGCAATGTATGTGCAATCATTGATTTTATTCATTCTTATTTTACTGCATAATTTTCAAAACATGTGCACAGGAAAATACAGCTCATACACTGAAGTCTGGAAAATCAAAAGAAGTTTAAAATACAGCAAAATTATAAAAAGAGCCATGGTCAATATATTCAATAAATTTAGCTGGCATATTTTAAGAAAGGCTTCACAGAGAGGTTACTCACAAGTTGAATCCTGGACCATGAAAGACAATAGAGGATGAATTAAATGTAGAAAAGTATAAACTGTATACACAGTCACTAAGAGCTTGGCTTTTGAGTCAGGAATTAGGTTAAATACTTACACTGCTCTTTAATGTTGGTTAAGTCACTCCACCTCTTAAACATAAGTTTGGTTATCTATAAAATGGAATTTTAAAATATAGATTTCTCAGATTATGTAGATTGTTGTGCTTACATAGGAGATTAGTGCAAAACCTTAGCATATCTACCACAAAGTGCCAAAATATTAATAGGTTTTATTTTATCACTATTTTTATTACCATTATTATTTTATGTAATTGGAGTGAAATGTGCAGTAAGATGTGTGAAAAGTTGAATTTCTAATAGGTATGTTCCAGGACACAGAGCATAATTTATGTCATATTAAGGCCCCAGACACATGGGAGGAGACAGCTTGCATTTTGTTCTTAGAAAGCTCTTTTTGATACTGCTATAGAAAACAGATTGGAAGAAGCAAGAATTGCAGCACAGATACTAGTTTGAAGGCTGTTTCAATAGTCCAAGTGATGCAGTGTAATGGTGTGCTATGGAGAAAGTGGTTATGAAAAGAAAATAATGATAATGATGGTATGATACTTAGAAAACAGTGAAATGTGGGGAATCAGCATGCATTGGGGTATTCATGAAGGAGTTGGAATAGTTTAAGATGCACCCCAGATTTTTAATGTAATCTATATACCTTGATCTATACATTTCTAGATATTCAGAATGAACTAATTGGGGCATACCGAGAATGCATTAAAAAAAAAAATGAGTGCCTTTGATCTATGATATTCAAAGCAACAACTTGTGGTGACTGAACTAGTCTATAAGCTGGTAGAAATCAGGTCTAAATGTCTATTTGATCCTTCTGTGAAATTAAAATGTCAGGTGGTAAAAACATGCAGTACTTGCACTGCATTTCAAAGTTTTAAAGGAGGAGGTATTGGCTTAGTCAACAATTGTTATGTGAAGTTTAGCAATCTAAATGGATAGTTTTGTAATAAAGCCAACCCCTGTCAAAAAATAAATGCAAGCACTGCTCAAAGTAAAATGCTAGGAGGACTCACTGACAGGGAGAAATGTGCTAAAAGGCAGATTTAGTTAAGAAAATGATGAATGGAAGCTTCAGGTTCTGGTCTGGGAAATAACTTTTTAGTTTTGCAGATAGATAGCAATGTTAACTGTAAAAAAGAAAAGGTCTTTGCATTTAAACTTGACTTTTATGTAATATTTTATTTTTTCCATTCAAGCAATGAATTACAGCTTTAGTAATAGAACAAAAAGACTGAAATAAATATATAATAGCTATTTATTGAATTGTTCATATAATATTGCTGTCAGGCAGGTCACTGGTAATTTGACATTGTAGTAGACAATATATAAGATGCAAGAAGATCATGCCTCTCTTATCTTAAACACATGAGTAGGAGAGTAAGCTTAAAATGTTAACAAGACTCTCAGTTCCTAAAATAATTCCAAAACTGGCTTCACAGTTTAAGGTTTTTAAATTTTCTTAAAATTACATTTTTTGATCCATGTGTATCACAGTTATATCATTGGCTGGACAGACTATTGGTCCTGGGAAAGGGAATAATTCTTTACATTGGCACTATTAAGCTCAATAGTCTTACTAGGGCCCCATAGAACAGTAAAAGATTCTAATTCTCTTATTTTAATTGATACCCAGAAGAGATCCACAAAACATCTTTTCTGACATTTCAACCAGATAGAGTTTCAATAAAGAGTGAGCCAATACTCTGGATATACCTGGATCAAGGTGTGACATGTACTGCAGTGGACAATGTAAGGCTCTGCCTTCTATGTTCAAGTAATTGGCAAAGCTATTAAGTCTATTTTTAAGTAGGAAAATTGTCACATAAAAGGTAAAATGACTTGACCTAGTTAAAGAATTACCAGTTTCAAGTCCTCTGCCCATTTTTGAATCAGGTTTCTCTTTTTCTTTTCTTTTCTTTTTTTTTTTTTGAGTTGAAGAAGTTGCTTATATATTCTGGATATTAACCCCTTATCAGATATATGATTAGCAAATATTTTCTTTTATTGACCAAAGATTTATAAGGAGCATGAAGTCTGTCCTTTTCATCACTTTATTGATCCCCAGTGTCTGTTTCACATTATACCATTTGTTCTTATGCTAGCAATCATGCATGTTTATATTCTTTATTCTATAAGAAATAAAATTGAAAATATAACCATCAACTATTAACTGATTATTTCTTAGTGAAGAAATAATCATTTTTTATTTGCAGCTTTGGTTTTCCTATATTTCGCAAATTTTGTGTTTTAAAATATATGTTTTTACATAGAAGAAAGTTATTAACCCTCCTGACAAAATATTCATATTAGAGAAAAAAAATTACTACATAAAGAAGTTAAATAGAATGTGAAGTTATTGTGAGACTTCACTTAGATGTTCTCCCTGTTGAGTTTGGGGAAACTCCTTAATATTCCTGAGGCTATAAGTGTCAGACACAATGCTTAGTGTTTTGCATGAATTTATATGAATCTTCGCAACAGCCTTGGGTAGCAGCTGCTATTATTATAGTACTACATTGTGGGTGGAGAAACTGTCTGAAAGAGATTAAGTAGAAAACACACAAATAATAGTCCGGGCTGGGATCGACTATAGAAATTCCTCTTAGAGAACCTGCCTCCTACTAGTACACTAAACTTTACTGTCTTAAAATGAAATTTGCTCTATTACGTTATCAATGGTGATCATACTTTTTAATTCAATAAGAGCATCTGTGAGCCAACTCTCTGATTAAACATTCCTCATCATAAAACAAGCAGGTTAAACAGTAAGAATTAAATGATTGTATCCTTCAAAAGACACATGTAAATTTGAATTAAGTAAAATATCAATGACCTGTCAACTGCATATACTTAAATAAAAAAAGCTTCTAATTGATTATCACTTATTTTAAAATGAGATGACTTTCTTTTAACTGTAAAGAATTGGTGATTTATAATGTTGAAATAAATATTATGTAGAAGTAAAAATAAGTCATTCAAATACTCACCAGGAAAGCAAATAAATACAAATTATCAACACTTTGGTTAAGTTATAGTTTTTGTAAAAGAAAGCAGAAAAGGAAATATGGAAGTATATATGGCTATCATTGTCCAAACAACAAATCATACCAGTGATTTTTGAAAGGGTATTCTTTTTATTGACACCAATTTTAGAATGTAATGATTATAAAGATTTTAATGTAAGGCTCATTAAGTAACATAATTAACAACTGCCTCCATTTGGGCTTTGCAGAGGATACAGGACTCTTTTGATGGAGAGCATTTATGTTTCTCCTCTAAAAAATGGAATTGTTTATAATTAAGTCTGTATACACTGACAGTATTTACATACTGGTCCTAAGTGCTATAACCTAGAAAAATCCAGATTATGTGACACTAAAAAGATAGAGTTTAAATAACTTGGAAGAATTTTCAACCTAAGGTTTCAATAAGTATCCATTCATCATCAGAATATGATGGTAGATACGTTCTAAAAGTCAACTTCGGATACTTAACCATCTTTACATTGAATAAGAGTTTCTTGGTAGGACCCAAGTATCTCTCCAAAATAGCAAATATTTTTATTCAAATGTTTGTGAGTGTGGATTATAGTCAGTTAAAATCTTATTTTAAACAGTCGATAAAGTATAACTATTAATGTTAAGGAAAAATCATATTTTCATAGCAAGATATGCAGATGATATATTTGATATCAGGTTGTAAAAATTTAAGGCAGAAATAATTTAAAAATTAAGAGAGAATCATTTCTACACAACAGTGAGTATAATGGCCATTAAAAAAAATAAGCCCGAATCTGCATAAGCATTTGGACAAACATTGTACTGCTATCCAACAATTATACCAAATTGGAAAGAGATGTTATGGCCCCAAAATATGTTAGAATAGGTGTTCTTAATAAGCTAATAGCTATAAAGGAATCTCAAATTCTATAAAATGCATTGATAGGATTAAATATAACACCGTCTTTTGCACATATTACATTAATATCTCCATTTCAAATAATAATAATATTTGAATATCATGGCTACAAAAATCATGAAATAATCCTACTTTAAATATGAGAATTAAGTTCTGGAGCCCTCTATGGTAGCAAATTTTTTTAATGAAGAAATGAAAGCTTTATAGGAAATAAAAAAAACTAAGTCTTTAAATGTGGGCACTAAGCCTGTGAATGCCATTATCAATATGTTGTTCTTGCATTTAAGGAAAAAAAAGGTCAAGTCTTAGCTTATGTAGGAAATTGGTGGTCATCCCCAATTTATTTCCTTATGTCATTGTAGAAATACTGGTTCTTTAATGTTAAGCAGACTAAATAAATGCTGCCACATAATTAATTTAAATGCAATTATGCAATGCAGTGTGTTTGATTTGGATATATGACTTAAAAAATTACCAACACAGTACTTCTAGCTTTTATTTAGGATGTAGAAAACTAAAAGGAACACCATTCCTACCAAGTAGCAGACACCATCACCCAGAGAATGTTGAACAATCAGTAAATTCATAACTCTTCTCGCATCTACCGATGAGCTAATATTACAGCCCAATGAACTAACTTAAAATCTATGAAAGACAGTCACTTTCAGGACAGATGAAACTCAAAGCACTTTCTTATCTGGGACAGACACTGCTGGACATCAGTAAGAATTGGGCTAAAATTTTCAACAAATACCTTTAAGTAGAGTATGAGCTAGTAACAAAATATAAACCCTTGGGAACAGGTTATCTTCAGGGATCTCTTCAAGTGTTCAATAAAACACTGGCCACAGTACTGAGAAAGCATTCTTTGTGGTATAGGTCGAGAGGAGGTGACCAGCAACCAGTGAGGGAATAATTTCCACTCTCTCTCCTATAGAATGAAAAGTTGAACCTTCTGCAGAAGGGGCACACAAAAAAATTCATTTCCCAAATGAAAACCATTGCAGCTGGGAAAGGAACAGGAAATAAAACTAAAACAAAATAAAAAATAACAAAAACATCTCTCTTGGGAGAGGATCAGTTATTCATGCTGGGTCCAGGTACACAGCTGGGGGTGTCAGAGGATCACAGGATCATTCAGAGTGTCTCTCAACTGCACACAGATTATCTCCTCCCCAATACCTGAGCCGGTCTGTACCCAGGGCACATAACTGCCCAAGGCTCAGGCTTATTTAAAAGAGATAAAGCCCCTTTCCAGATGCCAGCCTCACCTATCCCCAAGTCAATAAATGATGAGTAATAGGTCAGAGCTCTCTACTTCTCATACAGGGACAAGAACACGGAGAAAGACCTTCTGAAGACTAGCACCAAGGAAAGACCTAAAGCTGAGTGTTGGGCAGACATTGAGGATGTTGGGGTGGGGGGTTGGGAAACACACTTGCAACAAACCATCCTAAACATAGAGTAACACTAGAGAAATGTGAAATCTGTGGTACACAGACCGATTCAAACCTACCTCAGCTCTGTGTCAAGATTGACTCAGCATCTCCCCTTGACACACACACACACAGACTTAGCTGGAGTCAACTAAGGCTGGTGGGAGTTAAATTTTAAAGTATAGAGAAGTAAAATCTTTTACAGTTGATTTTTTTTTCTATGAGAAGCTCATAGTTGAGGAGTGGGAAAACTGATATGGTTTTGACAGTGGACAAATCAGGTAAATATATACTTCTTAAAATATATTTAATTTTGTGTGAAGTTCTAGTAAATAAGAAATAGGGATTGCTAACATTGGTTCCATTTTTCACCTGCAAATATATAATGCCTCCTTAACAAATGTAAAATAATTATCACATTAATTAGTGAGGGTGAGTGTGTGGACTATTTTAAAAGCTGATATATAAAATTAAAAATAAATCTGATGACACAGCAAAGATTTATAATGCAGATCAGGATTCACTTTATTGGACAATGGTAGTTCTTATACAGATCATCTATTTGTACTGGCTTGACTGATGTTGTACATATATATGAAAAATCTTCTCAGGTTTTGTTGAAAAAGATTATTTTTTTGTTATCTCATATACGCTATCTTGGAGACACAATAAGAATATATAGCAGCCTACTAGCATACACGAGAATTGGGTGGAATATCATTATGAGTGTGAAAAAACTTTCTCACCCTGTTTAGACCAACTCTTTTATCATAAAACTAATATTTGTCTTTCCTAGTGACCGACTTCTGACCTTGAGGAAGTCATATAGTAGGGGAACACACACACAGATACACATTATTCATCATCATCACATGATCATTATCTTCCTACCATATGGAAAAACACTAAGGGAGAAGTGCACAAAGGGTTTTGAAAGCATAAAATTCAATGCAGCCCTGAGTTGAGGGGAAAATAACAAGAGAGTAAGTTGTTTAAGAAGATTTCTTATTCAGGATGTATTTTAAGCTGTGACTTAAGCTCTGAAGAGTACATACTCAGGAAAAAGAAAAGAAAAAGTACTTATTTTTCACTTTTCTCAAGCAGACCCAATAGAAAGGGGGAGAAAGATGTAAATTCACATGTGATTTCCCAATAGGCAGTTCATAAGAACAGAAAAATACTGCACTTGCTCCTCACTTTGATTCATGGACTTAGATTCCAGACTGAGATGGAAACTGAGTGGTATTTGGGCATTAAATATAATTAAAATGGAACAGAATATATCAAATTGTTTCACTCAGGAAAATTAAGTATATTTTGTGAAAAGTTTTTGTTCAGTGCTTGTGTGTCCTCAGGCATAGGGAACAAAAGAAAAAATAAACAAATGAGACCACATCAAAATAAAAAGTTTTTGCACAGCAAAGGAAACCATCAACAAAACAAAAAGACAGCCACTGAATGGGAGAACATATTTGCTGGTACATCTGATAAGGGATTAGTATCCAAAATTTATAAAGAACTTATAAAACTCAATATCAAAAGAAAACAACCAATCCAATTAAAAAATAGGCAAAGGATCTAAATAGACACTTCTCCAAAGAGGACATACAGATGGACAATAGGCATATGTAAAGATGCTTAGTGTCACTAATCTTAAGAGAAATGCAAATTAAAACCACAAGGAGATATCATCTCACAGAAGTCAGAATAACTATCATCAATATATCAACAAACAGGTGCTGGCGAGGATGTGGAGAAAGGGGAACCCTAGTGCACTGTTGGTGAGGATGCAGACTGGTGCAGCCACTATGGAAAGCAGTTACAGAGTTACCTCAAAAAATTAAAAGTGGAACTGCCTTATCACTCAGCAATTCCACTTCTGGGAAATTACCTAAAAAAATCTGAAACACTAATTGCAAAGAATATAAGCACCCCTATATTCATTGCAGTTTTATTTACAGTTGCCAAGATTTGGAAGCAGTCCAAGTGTCCATCAGTAGATGAGTGGATAAAACAACTATGGGACATTTACACAATGGAATACTACTATGCCATAAAAAGAAAATTTTACCCTTTGCAGCAGCATGAATGGACCTGGAGAACATTATGCTAAGTGAAATAAGCCAGTTAGAGAAAGACAAATACCATACGATTTCACTCATTTGTGGAATCTAATGAACAAACTGAACTAACAAGCAAAATAGAGAATAGAGGCAGACTCATAGGTAGCAGGTTGACAGTTTGGGGGTGGGGTGGAGTTAGGAGGTGGAGGGATGGAGCAAAAAAGGAAAAGGACTCATGGACATAGACAACAGTTTGGTTATTGCAGGTGGGAGAGGGCTGGGTAGAGGTGGAAGAGGGTATAAGAGGGATAAATGGTAATGGAAAAATACAATAAAAATAAATTTAAAAAGCAGACATAAATGCATTTCTTACTAGGTTTTCATTTTTAAAAGTTTGAAAACCATTGTCCCAACCTACCTTTGCCGCAGATTTCAGGTATTGGAAAAAGTATTTTTTTCTGGTGGAGACTATTCTTTGAACCAGATGTTTTCCACCTGTCAGCACAGTGGTAGAATTAGAGATCAGGCATTTGGCACTAGCCAACTTTATGGTCTGAGATTATGTATTAGATTACCAAAACAAAACAATTCCCTGGATTCCAAACTAATTTATTAAAAAACACCAACTAATAATGAAGTGATCTATTGCTTATTTTGCCTTTGCACCCCTATGTAGCTATTTGTTTTGGCTACTTCTCAGGTGGAAGAGAGCTGAGAACAGGCAAATATCTGGTGTTTCTGTATCCGTTCTCTGTACGTTTTCATAATGTAATTACTGAATGGCTCAAACTGCGATCAGCAAGGAAGCAATATATTGTATTCCATGGTTAAGAAAATTTTTAAAAACTTTCCTCTGTATAGGATTACATTCACAGAACATACATGCATTCCTTCTTCCAAAAATATTATTTAATATCCTCAGCCTAGAAAATAAAAACAAAATGATAAGTCAACTCACTATCTCTACAAAGAAAACAAAAACTAATTATGTTAATATTTACTGTTTATTGAGCAGAATACATATCCTATTTTTATTCTTGCCATAACCCTGCAATAATGAGATTATTAGTGCTGTTGGAAAGGTGAAGACACCTAGGCTTAGAATGTCACATAATCAGTACCGAGCTAAGCACTTACTGTGAGTCAGTAAAGAGATTCTAACTTATATTTGATTCCAACCCCATGATGGCATTTTGTTGGTCTACTAATATTTCCTTTTTTAACCTAATTAGTTATGTGAGATGACCATGGTTGTTAATATTGATGTCTATTAATAAATAAAGGTGTTAATGATGCCATATGAATAATTCCATTTGTACAGATTTTGTTTTTACCTTAAAGGAGAACAGCGAAGTGTACTTTTCTCTATGCTTGTATTTAATCAGAAAAAAAGTCCTTTGATGCTGTGTGTCTTTATTACTTTCTGAGAAACGTTGTATAATCTCTTACCCCCAAATATTACAGTGTGGACCACCACAGCCAGGCTTAGAAACTTGTTCCAAGTTTAGACCAGATCTCCTCGCCCAGAGTTTCTAGACCCAGGCTTGTTGCAGATGCCACGATCCTTGCCTCTTGGATTAGGTTTGGATGAATGTTTCTCCACTGTGTTCTGTTTTCCAGAGTGCAGTAAAAAAGAAAATAAATACAGTTTAACCACCGGGTCTTCTCATATTGCTTTTTCCTTAATGTTTATTGAAGCAAAGTGTGCAACTGGAAGAGGAAATACGTGTCTTCTTGACTTTTCGGGTAAATCACCCAGATCCCTTTATTTATAATATGTTAGGTGGTATGGGGAGATTCCCTAGACTCTTCATTTTTATCAGCACAAGCCAATTTCATACATACTGAAAACTGTTTACTTCCTTCTGTGTTTTGAGTAAGCACTTGCTCTACCTGACTGAAGTTGACAGCAATTACTTTTTAAATGTATGAAAACTGCTTTTGGACAATTTAAAATATATTCCACATAGATTTTAAGCAATTATACATAACTCTGCACTTTTTCACACATACCTAAAATTATACTTGTGTTTGTTATATGCATCAGGTATGTAAATATGCATGGCACCACCCTAAAAACATTGGTATCAGTGGAAATCAATTTAAAACCTTAGAACAGGAAGAAAGTTATAGTAGTCGGCACTAAGATTAATGTTTGGCTGCCTGTGTTTTCAATATATTTCAGTTAAGCTAGGTTTTGGATACTTTTCTTCAAATGGAATTATAGTTTAGTTGGAAGTGAAAAACAACTGTTAATAAAATATTATTTGTTTTAGTTTTTTTTTTAAATTTCAGATTCTGCGTATGTTTTCCCAATTGCTAACAAAAATGGCATAATTAAGATCAGTGAGAAAATCATCTCTGTGTATTCCACTCACTATTAGAGATGATATTAAAAATCAAAATTCCAAAGACTTTGCCAGATCTTTTGTATGCCAAATGGTAAAATGCATAGTAAATTAATAGATCTTTGCTAGAGTATATTAATTAATAATTGGATGTGCAAAGATAGGTTGTGAGCCAAGACCAAAATAGATGCTTAAATTTTCTTCCTAAGAGAGAATGTGAAATCGAGTTCCCAAAGATATTATTTCAAGGAAGGGGAGATAAGTGAGAGAGAAAAATGTGAAAAGGAGAAAGTGAGAGCAAGGCATCGGAACATGGGAAAAGAGAAGTTCACAGTGAAGGGAACAGGAATGAGCAAAAGACTTTTCAAAACAAGGACATGGAAAATTTCAGGTTTATCATTTTATAATTATTGTCTTCAAAGTTTTACTAAGTTGACCAAATACAAGCCTGTGTTTTTTCTTCAGGATTATTGCAGGACAGAGAGAAGGAACCAACCATAAGATGTGAGCTATAGTAAAATTTAACAACTGTTAGTAATTTGAGAGAACAGTAAGTAGGAGACATATAATCTTGCTGAGAATTCTGGGAGACGTGGAGGTAGAGAGGCTCTGGGGTTTCCCATATGTCATGTGTGAATTTAAGTAATTTTCACTTAAATAAAATTGAATGCATAAATTTTGTGGAACGGTAGGTTTTCAGGCCACTGTTGGTTATACGGATTTAACAATACCCATCACAATACCCAGTAATTTCTTGTGCAGTTCAAATAATACACTATGTGTGAATCTATGCAGGTCAAACACAAACACACTTATACAGTCATCCAAATAGCATAAAGACTCAAGACTATAGTGAGTGCAGAAAAGAAATCAGTAAATATGTTTTATCACAAACATATTCTTATCCATTAAATTTAAATTTTAGTGTCTTATTTCCATGTTTTATGATGTTAATATTTTCTAATTAACTCAGAAAAATCTTCATACATAATAAGAGAAAATATAAAGAAAATTTTACAGAGAGCTAGTGTGAGTTCAAGGGAACTTCAATAACCATTGCTTTATATTTGAAATCCAAATACCCTTTAAAAATCTGTAAAATCACATGATAGCTAAACTAATAAAAATTAATTTTCAGTGACTTAAAACAAGATATCAATCCTTTTTAACTGCCATGTTGATTGAATGTATATCAGATTAGATGGACAGGTCATGTACCATGACTTGAAATACAACCCTCTTAACAAGTCAGTCTTCTTTAAAAATGGATATCAACAATTTTAAAATGGACCAAAATAATTTTCGAACATATGACTTTATTAATGTAAACTTATAGACTAAGTTATCTGTTGGTGGTAGCAGAATAAAAGTAAATAAAAACAAAAATTATAATAAACTTTCAGAAAAAACTATTTACTGTCATAAAAAAGTTAAAGTCAAATAAGATAAATTTTAATAAATATTTTGAGTTCTCAGACTTTAATTTGAGAACAGAAGTAGTACCTTTATATGAAATAAAAATATCTAAGCATGATTAAGTAGATAAAGCTCATATATTTATTAGAGATAAGTATAGTAATTTAAAAAATTAAACAAGTTCAAATTACCCTGAAACCGATATAAAATTATTTTATAACAGAGTCGAACTAAAAATTAAAGTCATAGAACTATGCAGTGAGGAGGGAATTATAATTTAGCTTACATTTACACATTTGAGCATTTTATGTTCCATGGACTTTCTTGGCATGCAACGAATCTCACAATAGATTTACTGGTTTATTCTCTTGAATTGTGATAAATTTTCTACATTATGTATACATACAGACAGATTCATGCATAGATATATAAATACTCAGGACTTAAAAATGATTGTAGCCTCCTCACCTTGCCACCTCAGATTAATGAACAATAATAACTGTAATGCAGACGTAGCATCATTGTCAAGCTTGACGGGAGAAAGTTTACTCTTGTGCTGGGACTGTTTTAAAAAATTTTGTTTTTATACCTTAAAGCATGTTTTAAATGTTTGACAATGATTTGAAGGAAAAATTACTCTTTATTAAAGGTACATCCCTCAAGTATAAATGAGGTTAAATCTTAAACTCTTCTGCTGATCTCTTTAATAAGAAAACTTATATATTAAGGATAACAGAAATAGAGAAAAGGATCACAGTGATTAAAGCAAGACAGCCCTACATAGGAGAAACCAAAAAGATCTCAGTCTAGTGTCTATTCTTCCTTAAAGATACTTCTGATCTAGTTGAAAATAACACTTACTTTGCCAGTTCCTACTGCGCTCTTCATTTCTACGAGAGGCAGAAGGGGGCAGTGGCTCAGAAAATGGCCTCTGGCTCCTGCTATAGCCTATTGAAATAAGCAAGATAATGAATTGCTCTGTGCTCGACGTAATGTCTGAAATTATATACTGATGTAACTTTTAGTGACCATGTATTTAGAACTAGACTCTGAGATTAAGGAGTATGCATGTCTTATTCATTTCTATATCTTCTGCATTTAGCACAATGTGTAAGTTATCTTTATTGATGGACTTTTAAAGTTTCTTTTAAATTAGAAGTCTATCCTAAGGTGGAATTTTCAATATTATGTATTCCATAATTAAAATATTTTACAATTGACTCTTGATTTATGTAGCAAGTGTGTGTTCTCTAAAGTAATAGAATATTCTCAAGTTTCTTCAATTCATAGTTTAGTGCTATTTTTGTAACTTATTTTTTACAATGTGCCAAATAATTTTCAAGAATTAAGCATTTAAGAATTGGGTCATGGCTTTCAATCTGTTATTTTCAATTCTTTTAAATCAAAGATGATAATATATGCACTTAAGCACCCTGGAAAATTATTATATACTTATGAAAAACTCTTCAAGAAAAAAATGAAATTAAATGTATTTAAATGATTCTAAGTATTCATAGCTATTTAACTTATCAAGCTTTATGAGTTCTGACAAGAATTCTCATTCTAAGATTGAACAATTTTAAAACAAAGGAAATAAATATTTGAGAGTTATGATAGCACTCAAGAAACAAACTATGTAATTAAATATAAGTGGGAAATGATCTTCAGATAAATTATAATCTCCTTGAAGGTGTCTTCTGCTTTTTCTTAAATCTCAGAATAGTGGCACAGAGCAGGTTATTAATAAATCATTATGTGGCAATTAAAGGTGATTATCATAACTACTCATGCTTATAAACATTAAAAGTGAGATAAATCAAATAGTCAGAAGAAAGGTTAAAAGCCTTTTGAGACGCAAAATATATTTATCAACACAGCTCTGTAAATGTTCTCTTATTGCTCCTCTGACAAAATAATAAACTATCAAATTAAAATAAAGTCCTCAAAGGCTGGCATTCAAGATCCTACTCTTTCTAAGTTGCCTGAACCTAATTGTATAAACTCATTTATGGAGGAAATTGTACACATTGATCAATGGAAATGATTAGACACACATAAACACACCCTGATTATACCTTACAAATATGTTCCAGACATTTTCTTAAGTATTTTATATGTATCTACCCATTTAATGTACACTATAAACTTATAATTCAATATATTCTTTTGTAAATTATTGTTCAGTTACAGTTGTCCTGCATTTTTTCCCATTTCTCTCCCCTGTCCCGTCGCCCCCAACTCCCACAGTCAATACCCCACACTGTCTGTGCCCATGAGTACTCTATTCATGCCCCTTAACTTGACCCTTCCCTTTCTTTCCCTTGTTATTCTCCGTCCCCCTCCCCCATGGTCACTGCCAGTTTGTTCTTTATTTCCATGTCTCTGGTTCTATTTTGCTCAGTTGTTTGTTTTGTTGATCAGGATCCACTTATAGGTGAGATCATATTGTATTTGTATTTCACCTCCTGGTTTATTTCACTTAGCATAATAATCTCCAGTTCCATCCATGCTATTGCAAAGGGTAGGAGTTCCTTCTTTCTTTCTGCTGTGTAGTATTCCATTGTGGAAATGTACCCGTTTTTTGATCCACTCATTTATTGATGGGCACTTAGGCTGTTTCCAGCACTTGGCTATTGTAGCTAATGCTGCTATGAACATAAGAGTACATAGGTTCTTTTGAATTAGTGTCTCAGGAATCTTAGTTTATAATCCCAGCAATGGGTTTGCTGGATCAAAAGGCAGTTTCCATTTTTAGTTTTTTGAGGAAATTCCAAACTGTTTTCCACAGTGGCTGTGTTATGGAAAAATGAAACGACCAGACACTGAGGGGTTAGGAGCACGATCTTTACTTACGTGCATGGGCCCAGAGGAGACAAACTCCAAATTCTGAGCCCAGAACAATAGCCCCGCATTCCCTTTATGCTGGGCTAAGTGGGGTAAGGGTCTTGGGAGGCGTGGTATAGATTTGGCGTGAAAAGGGTTTACAGAGGTGAAAGAGAAGCATTTACATCATAAGTCAGGGCAATTGGCATTTCATCTTTGGTATCAGCCTTGATTCCCTCTACAGCTGCACCAGTCTGCATTCCCACCAACAGTGTACTAGGGTTCCTTTTTCACCACAACCTTGCCAGCACTTGTATGTTGATTTGCTAATGATGGCCATTCTGACTGGTGTGAAGTGGTGGTATCTCACTGTGGTTTTAATTTGCATCTCTCTGATGGCTAGCGATGTTCATATTGTAGTATTTTTCATGTGTCTATGAGCCATCTGCATGTCCTCTTTGGAGAAATGTCTGTTCAGGTCCCTTGCCAATTTTTTAACTGATTGTTTGTTTTCCTGGTATGCAGCCGCATGAATTCTTTATAGATTTTAGAGAACAAACCCTTGTCCAAGATATCATTATTCAATATATTCTTATAGCCTCATTTTTTATATGAAGAGCCTGAGACACAAAGATATTTTAACCTAGTTCACACAACAAAAAATAAATAATAATGTTTTTTAAAGTATATTAGTACATTTACGATGCTGTGTAAATATCACCTCTACTTGCAGAAAATTTTCCTTCATCCCAAAGAGAAGCTCTGTACCTATTAAACAATAAAACCGTATTCTTCCTTCCGCCAAACCCCTGTTATCCTCTATTTTAATTCCTGTCTTGATGAATTTGCACGTTCTAGTTAAGTAATATAATTAGAATCAAACAATATTTGTCTATTTTGTCAAGTCTATGTCAGTTGGCATAAAATTTTTAAGATTCATTCATGTTATAGCATGTATAAGAATTCCATTTCTATTTATGTCTGAATAGTATTTCACTGTATGTATGTACACACGATACATAGTATGAAAGGCCTAAGGTAATTTGTTTAATTTATTGCATTCTGATTAGGTAGTATATGTGATAGAAAGGGAGAGATTATATAAACACTGGAGACGGAGAAAAAAATAATCATATCTTGACTATATCCAAAGCATAAAAGCATATGTTCTAAGATGTGTTTTTATAGATAAACATGGACTTCATTTTTCTCATAAAATGAATTATCTTACAATTATAACATCTTTATATTTTTCTACTTAAACTGTCATGACTTTCACATTAAAAATCAAAATTCCTAAATATTAGTTCAAAGGACTGGTTGAAATCTAAACCATAAAATTTGTAAGAAAATGCACCATGTCTGTCTGATGTGTAGAGGGAATCAAGGCTGATACCAGAGATGAAATGCTAATTGCCCTGACTTATGATGTAAATGCTTCTCTTTCACCTCTGTAAACCCTTTTCAAGCCAAATCTATACCACGCCTCCAAGACTCTTACCCCACTTAACCCAGCATAAAGGGAATGCGGGGTTATTGTTCTGGGCTCAGAATTTGGAGTATGTCTCCTCTGGGCCCGTGCACGTAAGTAAAGATCGTGCTCCTAACCCCTCAGTGTCTGGTCGTTTCATTTTTCCGTAACAGATGCACCATAGTATCTCTATTCACGGCAAAACTAGGCATAATTTTGACACCCATAAGAGTATCTCGAATGCATAAATGAATAAATGACAGCTCATTTTGAACATTATTGTCACTTTAATATAATTGCAAATGTACAGAAAAGTTGCAAGCATAGCGCAAACAATTCCTAAAGCTCTTTAACTAGATCGACAATTAGTAAGTTGCCTGATTTGTTTTATCATTTGTTTTGCACTCTTGCTCTTTCTTTCTATTCCTTCCTGAATCATTTGAGCATAAAATATAGACAACATTGTGTTATTTTATTCTACATACTTGAATGTTTATTTTTAACAACAAAGAGGTTCTGTTTCATAACTTCAGCACAATGAGCAAAATCAGATTTACAATTGTTATGATACCCTAATCCACTTTATACAAATTTCACTAATTTATTCAATAATGTTATAACAACTATATTTTCTCAGTCCACAATTCTATCTAGATTCCCACATTGCATTTAGATATCATGTCTCTTTAGGGTCTTTTAATCTGGCATATTTTCTCAGCCTATCTTTATCTTCCATGATCTATAATATTTGAAAAATAAAGACCACTTATTTTGTCAATTATTTTCCAAATCTGATTGGTCTCATGTTTCCTCATTACAGTCAGAACATACATTTGAGCAAGGATATTGCAACTTTAACAAGCTTTACTTCTATAGTCCATTATTATCATTGCTGACTTATTAAAGCAAAGTTCTTTCATCCTCTTCTCTTCTAATTTCTTCTCCTGGCAAAACCTCACTCCTAATTAAAACTGCCTTTCTGCCTACCCCATGCCTCTATGTAGTTAGCATTAAAAAAAAAAATCTCCCACAAATGCCTGGAATTCTTTAATCTCAGGCTTTACATATATATACATATATATATATATCACCATATTTTATTACGTTATACTATCCTTATATATTAAGATAAATTGTTTTGCTAGGCCTGCACTAACCACTAGAGTAGTCACTAGCCATATGTGGTTACTGATCACTTGAAATGTGGCTAGAGAGCCTGAGAAACTGAATTTTAAATTATGCTTAATTTTATTTTTATTATTTTGAGTTTAAATTTAAAAACATCCTCAACTCAGTTACTTGAAAACTTTTAAGTATGCTTGTAATAACTCAGTTATGAAAATCCACAATGTTCAACCATAAATTTTATTAGATACAAATAAAAAATTCAGTTGTCTCATAAAAATTTAGCATTTGAACTGAGGTATATAGCAAGTATAAAATACACACCCCATTTGGAAGACATAGTACAAAAAAAGGGTCATGTACAATGTCTCATTGATTTTTTGTGTATGGATTGCATGTGAAATATAGTATTTTGGATAAGTCAGGATAAATAAAACATAACATAAAATTAATTTCACCTGTTTGTTTTTACTTGTTTTTTTTTTAATGTTAGCTTCAGTATATTTAAAAATTAATTTATTTTTGGATCATATTTTCTTTTTTCTTTTTTTAATCTTTATTATATATTTTTTCCATTACCATTTAGTCCCGTTATATGCCCCTTCCTGCAGTAATCACTACACTGTTGTCCATGTCCATGAATCCTTTTTCCTTTTTGCTCAATCGCTTCCCTCGTTAACCTCCCCTCTCCACTAGCTGTAATCTGTTCTCCACCTATGAGTCTGCCTCTGTTTTGCTTCAGTTTGTTCATTAGATTCCACATATGAGTGAAATCATATGGTATCTGTCTATCTCTGACTGGCTTATTTCACTTAGCATAGTGTTCTCTAGGTCTACCCATACTGTTGCAAAGGGTAAAATTTTCTTCTCTTTTGAGGCTAAATGGAATTCCACTGTGTAAATGTCCCATAGTTGTTTTATCCACTCATCTATTGTTGGACACTTGGGTTGCTTCCACATCTTGGCGATTGTAAATAACACGGCAATGAGCCTAGGGGTGCTTATATTTTTTCAATTAGTGTTTTGGATTCCTTTGGATATATTCCCAGAAATGGGATCGCTGGGTCTAATTTTTAGTTTTCTGATGTATCTCCATACTGCTTTCCATAGTGGCTACACCAGTCGGCATTCCCACCAACAGTGCAAAAGGGTTCCCCTTTCTCCATATCCTTGCCAGCACTTGTTGTTTATTGATTTATTGATGATAGCCATTCTGACAGACATGAGATGATATCTCATTGTGATTTTTATTTGCATTTCTCTAATGATTAATGACACTGAGTATTTTTCATATGTCTGTGGGCCATCTGTATGTCCTCATCGGAGAAGTGTCTATCCAGATTCTTTGTCCATATTTCAAGTGGGTAGTTTATTTGATGTTGAGTTTTGTCAGTACTTTATAAATTTTGGGTATTAACCCCTTATCAGATGTATTGTTGAATGTGGTCTCCCATTCTGTGGCTTCTTTTTATTTTGTTGACAATTTCGTTTGCTGTGCAAAAACATTTTAGTTTGATATAGTCCCATTTGTTTATTTCTTCTTTTGTTTCCCTTGCCTGGTGAGATATACCCAAAAAAAATTTCTACAAGCAATGCCCGAGATTTTGCTGTCTGTGTGTTCTTCTACAATTTTTATGGTTTTAAGTCTAACATTTAAGTCTTTGATGCATTTTGAATATATTCTTTTGTGTGGTATAAGAAGGTGGCCTAATTTCATTTTTTATGCATATGTCTAATTTTTCCAATAGCATTCATTGAATAAACTATTTCAAGCCCATTGTAAGTGCTTGTTTCCTCTGTCAAATATTAATTGACAATAAAGCTGTGCATTTATTTCTGGGCTGTCTATTCTGTTCCACTGATCTATGTGTCTTTTTCTATGCCAGTACCAGGCTTCTTTGATTACTATGGCCTTATAGTATAGTTTGACATTAGGTAGAGTGATTCCTCCAACTTTGTTCTTATTTCTCAGCGTAGCTGTTGTTATGCAGGGCATTTTGTAGTTCCATACAAATTTTTGAAATATTTGTTTGAGTTCTGTGAAATATGTCATTAGAATCTTGATAGGAATTTCATTGAATCTATAGATTGCTTTGGGTAGTATCGACATTTTAATGATGTTAATTCTTCCTATCCATGAACATGGTATGTGCTTCCACTTACTCAATATCTTCTTCAATTTCTTTCTCCAGTGTCTGATAATTTTCCATGTACAGGTCTTTTACAACCTTGATTAGGTTTGTTCCTAGATATTTTGTTCTTTTTGAAGCAATTGTGAATGGGATTGATTTCTTAGTTTTCCTTTATGTTAGTTTGTTATTGGCATATAAAAATGCAACTGATTTCTGAATTAATTTTGTATCCTGCTACTTTGCTCAATTAATTTATCTGTTCTAGTAGTTTATTGGTGGAATCTTTAGGGTTCTCTATGCACAGTATCATTTCCTTTGCAAATAATGACAGCTTTAATTCTTTTTTTCCAATTTAGATGAATTTTATTTCTTCTTCTTCTCTGATCTCTATCTCTAGGACATCCTATGAGATCACTATGTTGAATAAGAGAGGTGAAAGTGGACATCCTTGTCTTGTTCCTGATCTTAAGAAGAATGTTCGTGGTTTTTGCCTGTTGAATGTGATGCTGGCAGTGGGTTTTTCATATATGGCCTTTATTATGTTTAGGTATGTTCCCTCTATTCCCACTTTGCTGAGTTTTTCTCATAAATTGGTGCTAGATTTTATCAAAAGCTTTTTCTGCATCTATTGGTATAATTATGTGGTCTTTATCCTTCATTCTGTTTACATGGTGAATTACATTTATTGATTTGTGAGCGTTGTACCATCCTTGCATTCCTAGAATAAATTCCACTTGATCATTGTATAAGATCTTTTTGATGCATTGCTGTATTCAGTTTGCTAATATTTTGTTGAGGATTTAATATTTATGTTCATCAGTGGTATTGACCTATAATTTTCTTTCTTTATAGTGTCTTTATCTGGTTTTGGAATTAGGGTAATGCTGGCACTATAAAATGAGTTTAGGAACCTTCCTTCCTCTTGAATTTTATGGAACAGTTTCCGAAGGAAAGGTGTTAGTTCTCCTCAGAATGTTTGGTACAATACACCTGTGAAGCCTTCTGGTCCAGGGCTTTTGTTTGTTGGGAGGGTTCTTTTTTCTTTTTTTTTAGCAGCTTCAATTTCACTAGATATAATCTGTCTATTCTGAGTCTCTGATTCTTCCTGATTTGTTGTTGGAAGACTGTATGTTTTAGGAATTTCTCCCTTTTTTTCCAGGTTGTCCAGTTTGTTGGCATGTGATTGTTCATAATATTTTCTTACAATCCTTTGTATTTCTTTGTGTTAGTTGTTATATCTCTTCTTTTATTTCTGATTTTATTTATTTGGGTTCTTTCTCTTTTTTTCTTGATGAGTCTGGTTAAAGGTTTGCCAATCTTGTTTATCTTTACAAAGAACCAGTTCTTAGATTCATTGATCTTTATTATTGTTTTTTTAGACTCTATTTCTTTTATTTCTTAATTATTTCCTTCCTTCTCCTCACTTTGGGCTCTGTTTGTTGTTCTTTTTCAAGTTCCTTTAAGTGTGAAGTTAGATTGTTTATTTGAGCTTTTTCTTGTTTTTTTGAGACAGGCCTGTGATGCTATGAATTTCCCTCTTAGGATTGCTTTCCCAGTGTCCACATATTTTGGATTGTTGTGTCCTCATTTTCATTTGTTTGAAGGTATCTTGTGATTTCTTCCCTAAACTTGCTGTTGACCCATTCATTGTTTAATAACATTTTATTTAACTTCCATATCTTCTCAGTGTTTTTCAGTATTCTTCTTATGATTGAATTCCAGTTTCATAACCCTTTGGTCAGAGAAGATGCTTCATATGACTTCAGTCTTCTCTATTTTATTGAGACTTGTTTTGCATCCTATCAGGTAGTCTATCCTACAAAACATTCCATGTGCATTTGAAAAGTATGTATATTATGCTGCCTTGGGGTAAAATGCTCTAAAGACATCAATTAAATCCATTTGATCTAGTGTGTCATTTAAGTCCTCTGTCCCCTTGTTGATTTTCTGCCTGGAAGATCTAGCCATTGGAGTCAATGGGGTATTAAAATCCACAACTATGACTGAATTCCTGTTGATCTCTCCTTTTATGTCCATCAAGACTTCCTTTACATACTTAGGTGATCCTATGTTGGGTGCATAAATGTTTAATAGGATTATATCCTCTTGTTGGATTGTTCCCTTTATCATTATGTAGTGCTCTTTGTCTCTTGCTATAGCTTTGGTTTTAAAGTCTATTTTGTCACATATAAGTACTGCTACCCCAGTTTTTTTTCTTTTTCATTTGCATGAAATACCTTTTTCCAATCCTTTACTTTTAGTCTCTGTGTATCTTCCTATCTGAGATAGATTTCTTGGAGGCAGCATATGCATGGACCTTGTTTTCTTATCCATTCAGGTACCCTCAGTATTTTTATTAGGGCATTTAAGCCACTTACATTTTAAGATGATTATTGATAGGAAAGTATTTAGTGCCATTTTATTGTTAGACTGTTTTCTCTGTTTTTTTTTTTTTCCTTTCTATTTTTCTTCTTCGTCTTCTTAAAGCAAGCCCTTTAATATTTTTTGCAATGCTGGTTTGGTGTTAACAAACTCCTTCAGCTTTTTCTTGTCTGGGAAGTTCCTTATTTTTCCTTTGATTTTAAATGATAGACTTGCTGGGTAAAGTAGCCTTCATTGTAGGTCCTTGCTTTTCATCACCTTCAATATTTCATACCACTCCCTTTTAGCCTGAAATATTTCTGATGAGTAATCAGATGACAGTCTAATTGGTGCTCCCTTGTAAGTAACTGCCTGCTTTTCTCTTGTGGTTTTTAGTATTCTCTCCTTATCTTTAAGCCTTATCATTTTAATTTTGATGTGTCTTGGTGTAGACCTTTTTGAGTTCAACTTGTTTGGGACTCTCTGAGCTTCCTGGATTTGTGTTACTTTTTCCTTCACCAGATTAGAGAAGTTTTGGGTCAATATTTCTTCAAATAGGTTCTCAGTCCTTGCTTACTCTCTTCTCCTTCTGGTATTCCCAGGATGCAGATGTTATTACCTGTCATGTTGTCCAAGATGGTTCTTAAATTCTCCTCACTGTTTTAAGTTCTTTTTTCTTTTTTCTGCTCTATTTTTTCCTACATTGTCTTCCAAAACACTGATTTAATCTGCTGCTTCATCTAAATTGCTATGTATTACTGCCAGTGTATTATTTACCTCAGATATTGCATTCTTTATTTCTGACATCCTTTGTTATGGTTTCCATGTCTTTTTTGTATAGTTGAGTATCCTTATAATCATTACTCTAAACTTTCTATCTGATAAATGCTTACTTCTTTTTCATCTAGTTTTTCTGGAAAATTCTCTTGTTCTTTCATTTGGGGTCTGTTACTTCATCTTCTGATTTTGGCTGCCTCTTTGTATTTTCTGCCTTAGATGGTACACTAATCAACCATTAAACTGATATGGTTTTAACTTAATGAATCTGTAATCAGCCGTCAGGCTTAAGCACCACAAGGGCAGGGCAGAGTAATTCCTGAGGGTGGTGCTATTGTTTCCCCTCAGGCTGATGCCATTCAGAGAGGAGTGCTCTGCCTGAGAGAGATGGCCTCTGCAGTATGGGGAATGACTCAGCACAGGGATCCTGGTGGATGTTCCCTCAGTTATCTCACCAGAGCCACCCACTCCAGACTCTCCTCAAGAGTTTCTAGTCCTCTCTACCCTCCCTTTGAAGGCACACAGGGTAAGTGGCTGCAAATGAAATTTTGTGCTTTGGCCCTTTAAGAGGCTCTCTGCATCTCCAGCTGTCTCTTCGTGGCCTACAGAACCCTTTTTGCTTTTCACAGCTGGATGTTATCTGGGTTCCTTTCAGGCTCCGGTGCTTTTGACTAGAGAGACCAGCTTGGGGTTTAGACCCCACACTTCTCAGGGATAACCCTCCCAGTTACTGAAATATCCCTCAGGCATTTCAGCTGCCCCCTGTGGGAGCTTAGCCAGCCCTCCTGCATCTCCTCTGCACTCCCTACCAGTCACATCGCATGAAGTGTTTTCTTCTGTCTGTCCATGGTTATAAGGCTTCTTTTCAGCTAGTGTTCAGTTGGTTGTTCAAGATGTAATGTACACTTCATCCCTACACCACCACTACCAACACACACACACACACACACACACACACACACACACACACTTAGGGTCTACTTTCAACACTGAATCTAGAGTAATCCTTTAAAAATGTAAAACAAATCATCTCATCATACACTTCAAAACCTTCTAGTGCAGCAGTCCCAAACCTACTGGCCATGGACTGGTACCTGTCCATGTCCTGTCAGGAACCAGGTCACACAGCAGGAGGTGAGTGTGGGGTAAGGGAGGGAAGCTTCACCTGTATTTATAGCCACTCCCTGTTGCTCACATTACCACCTGAGCTCCGCCTCCTGTCAGATCAGCTTTCGGTATTAGGTTCTCATAGGAGTGCGGACCCTACTGTGAACTGTGTATGCAAAGGATCTAGGTTTTGCACTACTTATGAGAATCTAATCACTAACGATCTGAAGTGGAGCTGAGGTGTGATGTTAGCACTGGGGAACAGCTGCGAATACCAATTATCATCAGTAGAGAGGTGTGACTGTACAGGGAGCATAATATATCAATTGCTTGTAGACTCGTATCAAAACTCTATCAGTGAGTGGCAAGTGACAATTAAGCTGCATCTGGTGGCAGGCTTCAAGTCAGAATCCAACACTAATTTTAGTCTGTGGTGGGCCCACCCATTATTTTATTTACTACTTCCACCCGTGCCTCTTTCCACACTGTGCCCTTGTCTCAGTCACAGTTTTGGTAAGCCCACATGCTAACCCAAGCACGTGGTGAGTAGTATGATTATTTCATTATATATTACAATGTAATAACAATAGAAATAAAGTGCACAATACCTGTAACATCCTTGAATCATCCTAAAATCATCCCCTCCCCTGGTCCATGGAAAAATTGTCTTCCACGAAACTGGTCCCTGGTGCCGAAAAGGTTGGTGATCACTGCATGAGTGGCTTCTTATGTCCTTCAGAATAAAAGTAAAATTCCTTATAATGGCCTATGTCATCAAAGATCGGGGCATCTGCTTACTGAAGCTCTCTTCCAGACTCTGGATGATTTGCTCTTCTCAGAGACACCTGTTTTTCTCAGTCTTCACTTTCTTCTGGTCTCTGCCAAAATGTCCTCCTTTTTAAAGTGGTCTTTCTTGAACTCCCTGTTTTAAATAGAAACTCTTCCTTACCCTAATCCCTGCTGTACCTGATCAATATTTGCAATACTATGTTTTTACTTCATATTTTATTGTACACAGCTACCCACCCTCACCAGTCTGCAAGGTCTTTGAAGGGAGAGTCTTTTGCCTTTTGTACTCATTGTGCACAGCACTGACTAGAAGAGGGCCTGTTACATAATAGGCATGCAGTAAATATTGTAAAATAATAATTTTAAAAAACTGTAGGAAAGTCCAATATCATGGTAAAAATGCTTAAGCTATAAAAATCAGTAAGTTCAATGGTAATGGCAGCATTTCATTGAGATGGTAAATATGAATATTCTTTCTTCTGTAATATGTCATTGATGTAAAACTTTCACTAATTTTTACAAATTTGTAATACTGCAAACCTGGGCATCAAAGGACCTTTAATGCATTTATAGTATTGTTCTTGTTTAGTATGATGAAAAAAATAAGGATTAGAAAGTGAATGAAAATAAATGAACTTTAATTTTGAAATGCAAACTGATGGCAGGCATTAAAAGGTAAAAATGTTTTTGAAGTTCCAGTTAGTACATTAAACATAACTGTTTAGATTTAATTTTTAAAATTTCAGATATAAACATAAATGCTGTCTAAATTTAAAGATATTTGGAATATTTTAAACATTTCATGCTTACAAAGTTTTTTTTTTCCAAAGCCTATAGCTATTTCCATGAACAGAAGGTATAATACTTCCAAGATACGGAGGAAGGCTGAAGTTTATGCCTAGCTTGAATAAAGAAACAAGCAAATAGCATATGTGGACTATGAGGGGATGATAATAACAGGAAAAGTAAACCCAGGAAAAAAGAAGCCAAGTTAATCAACTTTGAAATTTTATTAAAGTATTTATAGACAAACACACACATACTTAAAATGTGTGAAGTTTAACAAATACTTATACACTGAATATATTCATAAAAACCACCACTCAAAAAGAGCTGTGTTAGCATCCCAGAATCATCCCTTTATATTCTCTTCTAATCACTTTCTCTGCCTCAAAGGGTAATTATTACATTGTAACAGCGTAGATTAGCTTTTCCTATTTTTATATTTCACAGAAATAAGATTACTGCATACTTTTTAAAGTATGGCTGCTTTCATTCACCATTTTATTTTTGAGAATCAACTTAATGTAGCCACAGTTTATTCACCATTCAAACACTGACAGATGTTTGGATAGTTTCCAGTTTAGGGATATAGCAAATAAAAGTGCTATAACATTCTAGCACACATTATGATTGTGTGTGTAGTGTATGTACTCATAAACATCATATGTATATTAGGCATATTACCAGAATATTTAATTTTTTTAATTAAAAAATTTAAATATTTTTACATTTTAATTGTATAGTTGATAATATTTGTTGTGGTAGTAGAACTTTGAATTAATGAGAATCATTTAGAAGAGTGTCTGAAAAATGTTATGTATATAATATAAATGTTGGTTATTATTAGTAGCAATGTCATGGCAGATTGCCAGAATAAATGTCATTTAGCAATGTGGCAAAGAGGTTAAATATTTAAATCCTGGATATGAATATGCCTGAATCAAAATCTGTATTGTGTCACTTCCATGCAAGTGTTCTACTTAACCATTTTAAGTCTCATTTTCTTGACTGTACAATATACAAAGCATAGGCTACTGTGAGTGCTTAAGAAGAAAGTATCAAAGTAAAGACTTAGCACATGCCAAGTACTTAAAAGGTACTGAATAAATAAATGTTAGGAATTATTAGTATATTATGTAATTAATAGAAATACTAATGTTATCATCTTTTACTAAAACTATGTTTTTGTAATGCATCATATAAATTTTAACAGAGACGATGCTTAATATCTTAGTGCTTCCCCTGGATTTAGAGATGTGTTGTTCGAGAAACCTCCTATCTCTTAGTGACTTCACTTGCCAGTTCTTTTTTAACTTGAAACCTTTCCACATGTGATGCCAAATCTTTTTGAACTTCTGCATCAGCTCATAAAATCCAGGTAACATAAGTTAGTATATGATAACTAGATTCAACTATGATATTATTTCTTTGATTTTAAAATGTATGTAAGTTTGCTTATCATGCTAAAATTAATACTGAGTATGTCTGAAAGTAGAGACTGAAAACAGCATTACTGAGAGGTACATTCCAGGGCTTATAAAAGCTAATTAAAATTCTGCCTAAACTTATATTTCAAATTACTATATTTAAACTGTATTCATTTGAAAGAAAGAGGCATAATTCATTGTTTAACTAAAGCTCACTGTTGCATTTTTCTCAAAGAAAAATCCATAATGTGGTGTCCTTTAAAACAAATCCCTGGGTTTTATTACAGTATAAAAAAAAAACCAATATATGTGACAGTGGATTTTCTATGAGAAAGGGATTTTTTTTCTTTTATGCACTAATAAAACAATGAGGCATACATATTTCTTGAAGGAGTTCGTGTGAAAGAAGAAAGAGCACAACTCCTAGATTATATCTTATTTATACAGCTGCCAAATCTTTCAACCAGTTTTTTGTTGGACAGAAATGCAGCTATACAAGGATAAGTTTGGTTTTTAATTAAACATTATGTATCTTTCAGCAAGTGAAAAATTAACTAATTGCAAATATATTCATATAAAAACAGTTTTATTTCTAAAATCTGCTACTGATGTTGGGTTATTTGTGCTCATCACATCTACAAGGTTAAGAAACAGATATTACAATTTATTTAGGCACAGGTATTCTGCACTAATAATGGTTTTCAAAGCACATAGCAAATGGTTTTCAAAGCACATAACAAAAATGTTATGTCTAAGCTAACAGTTCAAGCACAATTTCCAAGTCCATGCCTATTTTACTTTGGTTTAACCTTATTAAAAGACTTAAATGCAGAATGAAGAAATACTTCCATGTTTTAGGAGATATACAGTATATATGTCATGATCTTTTCTTAATGAATCCCTTGAGAATGGATCTATTTTTAAAAGTGTGCTGCCTGTCTGTTAATCCTAGTTTTTCCAGTGTTAACAGAAGAATCTATAGAGCACATTTCCCTCTTGCAATAATACCCAGTGACAATTGTATTTCTTTGTTAACAATATAATATAAGAGATTTTAAAAAATTAACTCTTTACTACAAAAAGCATCACATAATAAAGTATTTCTTATTTTATTAAAAGTGATAATGCTTATTACTAACTAATAAATAAACTTGGAAAATAAAGGAATAAATAAATCTTGAAGTTTAATGAATATACAAGAAATATCCCTGTGTATAACTGAGGTTCTTCTCTATATTACATGATTCTTCCCTCTTTGTCTTGTGTCCTATTTACTGCTTACAGGATATTTAAAAAGTGATCATATCTAAGGTCAAAATTTCCTATTTCTATGGCTCAGAGCTTCTCTTTTAGTAAAAAATATTTTATTACCATTCCATCCCAATTC
>PVJD01007796.1:0-79810 GCA_004026545.1 Mormoops blainvillei
GGGCATGGCAGGGGGCTCTGTGGCGATGGCCATCATCACGATGAGCCGTGGGAAGCGTCCCGTGTCAGGAGGCCTTCATGGGGCTTCGCCTTCCCCTCAGGTGGCCGCGTGCCCGGGCAGCGCAGCTCGGGGGCAGCACCGCGGTGGGGGCAGGGGCAGGGGCAGGTGCGGCAGCCGGGCGTTGGGCCCCCTGCAGATCAGAACTGAGCGGAGGGAGGCCGCAGAAGCCTCGGCTTCTCCCTGGAGTGAAACGCAGAACGGAGGGAGCCGTGTGGCCCCTGTAGTGGCGTGGGTCGGAGTGGGACTCGCAATGTCAGCTTGCGGTTCCATGTAGGCAGGCCTGAGGCCGCCGCGGGTGGAAAGTCCTTGCCCCGCCCACCGAAGGAGCCAGCAGCAGTCATACCCTGGTGGCAGTGGGTCCCCAGGTGCTCAGATCTCATCTTCTGACTGTTCTCCTGCAGTGAGCAGGGCGCTTGGGAGAGGCGACCCCTGGGCCTGGATCAGAAGGCGAGGGGGCTGGCCCTTCTCCTTGGGTCGGAGAACGGTGCCGGGGCGGAGCGGCATGGGCCAGAGCTCACAGAGGCTGCTGGAGCGGCCTCCCTCCTGCTGACCGTGTGTGTAGGAGCAGACAGTACCCACGGAGAAGGCAGGAAGCCACCAGCCCATAAAATGAATAAACTGCTAGTTTATGAGGAGTGGGACACACACACGGTTTAAGGACACACACACGCACGTGCCAGGTCGTCACTGACCGAGCATGAGGGGGGTGGGGTGTCCTGACGATGGGGAAGCTGGGCAGGGGTCCTAGGGCTGGCACTTGGAGGACACATTAGTGAGGGGCCGATGAAACCCAGTCCCCGCCGAGGCTGAGGTGATGAACTGGGCCACGCGACTTGTGCAAAATTCGTGCCAAAGGTACGTTCCCACATCTTGTCGCGAGGGGACATCAGTCAGATGGAAAACAAGGACATACTGCAAAACAAATGGCCCGTGACCTTTCAAGTGTGAAGGGCATGAGAGTCAAGGAAGGGCTGCGGAATGTTCTAGGCCTGAGAAGGCTGAAAAGCCACAGAGCGAAAGGCAGCATGTGACTCCGAACAGGACCCTCTGCTGTGGATGACACTCTGGGACAGTCAGCCAGATGGGGCAGGTCCGAGTGTGGCTGGGGGTCCGCGAGCGCGGTGGGGCCTGCTTTTCGAGGGCACCTGGCTCTGTCGGGGACATCCTGGTCTGGGGGGGCTCCAGCGGGCTGTGCTGGGTCGGCAGCGCACCCTCCAGCGGTTCAGGGAGAAGTTCTTTGCACCACGCTCCAGCTCTCCCGAGGGTTTGTGGCTGTGTGATGAATAAGTCTGTCGTCTGTGATTTTAAGAAAGGGTTCTGCTTCGGGGGGCTCCTTCATCAGTGAGTAGAGTGTTGTTGGGTTTTGCCGTCTGAACTTTGGGGGAGTCCTGTGCCCACGCTCATTCACCTGTATGCAAAGACTCAGGTCCGTTGTGATCCCCGACCGGGTATTCCTTTAAAACACCAGGTGTACGGGCAAAGAAGACCCTAGGCTTCCTCGGTCAGGGGACAGCACAGCATGCGAGGCAGCTGGCAGGATGCACGCCTGAGGGGCCATGTGCTGTGCTTTCTGCAAGGGGTCTTCGTCTCCTCCATCCCCAGTCATGGCCCCTAAGCTGGGACCGCCTGAGTGTGCTCCTGCTGCAGGCCTGGCTCGGTAGAGTCATCTTTTCTTCTTGTCTGAAGGGACGATGATGACATCAATGATGTGGCATCGATGGCTGGAGTCAACCTGTCGGAAGAAAGTGCAAGAATCTTAGCCACAAACTCCGAGTTGGTGGGCACGCTCACGCGGTCCTGCAAAGATGAAACCTTCCTCCTCCCAGCGCCTTTGCAGAGAAGGATATTAGAAATAGGTACGTTCCTGCCTCATGACTGCCACCGGATGTCTGCGTCCACGTTTGGGTTTGGTGGGCACCATGGCTTTCGTGCTTAGGGTCAGGCCGGCCTGCCGGCAGCTCCCCGTCGCATGATGTGCCCGTGTTGCACCATCCATGTAGTCGGTGGTGACAGTGCTGGGCCTGCGGGCCTCCCTGGGCGGCCTGGGGCTGTGCAGGGCTGCAGAATGGGGGCAGAAGCGCTGAAACACCTGCACCATTGCCTGACCCCCAGGTAAGAAACATGGTATCACGGAGCTGCACCCTGACGTGGTGAGTTACGTGTCACATGCCACGCAACAGAGGCTACAGAACCTTGTGGAAAAAATATCAGAAACGGCCCAGCAGAAGAACTTCTCTTACAAGGTAACGTGCTGCTTCCCGCATAGGCAGCCGCCCACGCTGGCTCGTTCGCGTTTCCTGCAGAGCTGGGTTTGGGGGAGGTCCCACCCCCGTGGCCATGCAGTACTGTTAGGCTCTCTGCTCCGGGCTGGGGAGGGAGGAGAGGGATGGCCGGGCAGAGGCGGAGGCGGCATTCAGCTTGGACGTGACAGGGCCTTGCACCTGGGTCCCCAGCTAAAGCCGCAGACCAGGGCTGCGGTCCCCTCTGGTGACTCAGCATCGCCCCTTGTGTTCTGTGGGGGGTCACCCGCACCAGAGGCCTGGCCGCCACAGCAGTGGTCAGAGCGCACCCTGCTTGCTCTGCAACTATGAGCACCGTCCACGGGCACCGTGGAGCAGGACATGCCCAGGCGACTGTGCCTGCCGAGCAGTGGTTAGAATGAAAGCAGGGAACGGTTGTTACTATAAAAATGTTTAAATGTCATATAAAAAATCTAAACATCAAAGTGTGCACAGTGGAACCTTTCCGTGGGCTCACTGAGCCTTTTTCTCCTTGTGTAAAATCGCAGTGCATGTCAGGTGCAGCGTTGGGGTTGACGGTAGGGGATTCAGGTCCGTGAGGCGGCACCGTGGGAACTGGACCTGGGGAAGGGGACACAGACTGTCCTGCTGGGTTTCCAGTTCATGACAAACCCTATTTTTACCTTTGTAGGATGATGACAGATATGAGCAGGCGAGTGACGTCCGGGCTCAGCTCAAATTTTTTGAACAGCTTGATCAGATTGAGAAACAGAGGAAAGACGAGCAGGAAAGAGAGATCTTAATGCGGGCTGCCAAGGCAAGTGCTTGCGCTCGACCCAGCCAGTACCTCGGGCACTGCGGTCGCCCTCGGGGTTCCACTGAGCCGCAGTGCCCTCCGGGCTCCTGGGCGGCTGGAGCGGCGTTGGGGTGTGATTGGGAGCGGGGCTGGAGCATGAGGCCTCGGGAGCCACGGCATGTGGGGCAGGGCCTGTCCTGGTACCCCGTCCTCATGTCCCGTCTAGGCAGGTCCCCGCAGCTGGCAGGCATGTCAGAGACCCTATCTTAGTTTTCCTGTCCAAATGCTATCACTTTCGGAAGAATTGTGTTTGTTTTTATTCCCCATGATGTGCAATACAAATTTTCATCTTTTGACTTTAAGCATTTAAATAATTTAATATGTTTTCTTTCGTGAGCTAGGTATTATTATATCGTGAATAAAATAATGTATTTGTCAGATGACGAACATTTAGGACATAACTTACGTTTTTTCTTTGCCTGTCTGAAAAATAGTCTCGGTCCAGACAAGAGGATCCGGAACAATTAAGGCTGAAACAGAAGGCGAAAGAGGTATGGGGTTTTTGTGGTCGGGGAACCTTCTCTGTCGCTGTAGATAGGTGCACATTCACCCAAAACATCCAGCAGAAGAGAGGGGTCAGAGCGATGGCATTCCTGTCGCTATTTAAAGTGTTTTTCCTCGGCTAGGTGGCTCTGTTGGCTGACACATAGTTCTGTGCACAGAAAGGTTCCCGGTCAACGCACATACCTAGGTTGTGGGTTTGATCCCCGGTTGGGGTCTGTGCAGGAGGCAACCAGTTGATGTCTCTCTCTCACACTGATACTTCTCCCTCCTCCCATCTTCTCTCTAAAATCAATAAACATATCCTCAGGTGAGGGTTAAAAATTAAATAAGTGTTTGCACAGGTGTTTTCCGACTTTAAATTTAGTGGTAATTTCTCATGGGGTACATTTAGTCTTCATACTTTCTAAATTTGTTCCTATGTTCTGAGTTTATGATGAGTGTCTCTCGCTGTATTATTTTTCTAATTGTAGAGTATACTTTCTCTATAAAGAAATTTTAATTAAGAAAACGTGCCAGCCCCTTGGTGCCTTTGTGCCACGTTGTAGTGAGAAGACCGTTCTTGTTCTTTGTCACACAGATGCAGCAGCAAGAGCTGGCGCAGATGAGGCAGCGTGACGCCAACCTCACCGCGCTGGCCGCCATTGGGCCCCGCAAGAAGCGGAAAGTGGACTCCCCGGGTCCAGGCTCGGGGACAGAGGTACGGCAGCATGTGGGGGCGGGGGGCTGGAGGGGACTGTGGGGCACCTGGCCGTTCACCCTCTCGGACAGTCAGACTCACGCGGGAGAGTTGGCGTTCGCATGGAAGATGTTGGCACTTTCCATGTAGATCGACTTGATTTGTGAGCATCACGTGAGCTGAGTTCTTTTGGTGAGAAGTTTAATCGCTACAGTTGAATACGGTGAGGTTTAGACGGACTTTGAAAAGAATATGAGAGATTGTAATTCTCAGGAGAATGTCCTTCACGGGGTAGCAGTTCTTACCGGACGGGACGGGGACCTGCATAGGGATCAGTCACTCCCAGCAGGCTTGTCAGTTTCCTGCTTCATTTGTTGGGATATTTTTATATACAGTTAGAAACCAACCTTAAAGGGCATTATTTTTTGCCTGAAACTGTCAGTTGTTTTTAACTAAATGACAGGAAGAGAAAACCTTGTCCCTAATACGGCCCTGCTTCTCTACTAGTTTTGGTGCTCACCACTCCCTCCTCGCGGCCGGCGTCCATTGGCAGCACTTTCCTCATTGTTACAGTGCCGTCTGTGGGCCGTGGAATCCTCACTTTTGATGACCAAATATGGCTTTATTTCTCTCTCAGTTTTGAATAATGTTTTCCCTGAGTATAAAATCCTGGGTTGACAGTCTGTTTTTTTCTTTCAACTCTTTTTAAATTTAAGATTTTATTTCTCCTATATTCTTGAATAAGCCAGGCAAATCCAGATCTTTGTCATTTAATTCACAGAACAACGAACTACCAAGGATAAGTGAATCCCGGAATTGTAGCCGTCCTTTACGTTTTCCCGCTATCCCTTGGACCCTCCCCGTTTTACCATTGGGCTCATTCTGTTTCTAATGCAGTGTGTTTTGTTTTTTTGTTTTTTTTGTTCTTTGTCCATACCACAAAAAAGAAGGGAGGCTAACTAGTGTGCTTTGCAGAATTGCACACTCATATTCTTAAACCTGATAAACAATTACAAATGTGTAGCCACTTTTCTACTTCTCAGAGCCGTTGCTCCATTGTCACCTGGGTCCCAGCAGAAGAGATTACAGATTAAATTTCCAACCCTGTGCCTGCCGGTCTCACGTCCCTGTTTTTTTCAGATGATCATTTTAGTTTTTAGAAGCCTGCCTGTGCTGTGTTTAGACTTGGTTCTCTTGGTACGTGACCTGCTTGGGGTCCTCCAGTCTCTGGGACAGTGTTTTCCCTCATATTTGGAATATTTTGGCCTTTATTTCTTTAAAATTCTTTTCTGTCCAGTGTTGTTTCTACTGGGACTTTCAGTTGCATGCATATTCAGTCTTTTTTCAGAGTGGATAATTTTTACTGATTTATCCTCGAGTTCCCTGACTACAACTCCAGTCAGCCGTTAAACCCCTTCAGTGAAGTGTTTATTTACTGTGTTCTTTGCTCCAGGATTTTCATTTAGGTCTTTTTACGGTTTCCATTTCTTTGCTCACATTCCCTGTCTGCCCACGTGCCGAGACCACGTTTCCCCGTTGCTCTTCACACCTATCGAGAAAAGCCGCCTAATGCCTTTGCCGAGTCCCGTATGTGGGCCGCCTCGGGTTTATCCCTGTTGGCCGTAGCTTTCCTCGACAGCGGGTCACGCTTCCCTGTGTCTCTGCATGTCTAGCGATTGTTGTTTGAATGCTGGATATCATGCATGAGATGTCGAGTGACTCTGGATTTTATCTTTCCCTGAGGTGTCTTAGCAGGCAGTTCGGCTGTGGCTCTCGCTTTGGTGTGAGTCAGGGTCTGTGCGAAGCCCACAACGCTGCTGAAGCCCCTCTGACCGAGCAGTCTCGCCTGGAGACGCTGCCCTTCCCGTCCAGGCTGGTGTCAGGTGGCGTGAGGGTGGGTTTCACTTTAGGAGGCGATCCTCACTCCTGGATGCCAGGGGTGCGACGGAGGCTCCTCCGCAGGGAGGCTGGGCTCCAAGGGGAGCGTGCTTGCCCGCCCAGCAGCGATGCGCTGGGCGGCTCTCCGTGGTCTGCCCTTTCCCGTCAGCCTCCTTTAACTTCCAGTTCAGGAGGTGACTGTGTGTGTAACGCTGGTGACCAGCCTGTATGTTGACATCTGTTTGGTTACTTTTTCTGAATCTGACTTGACCAGACTTTCCTGGAATGGGTCATGGGGGCGCCATTCCCCAGATTCCCGCATGTTGATAACCATGCCCTTTCTACGTGGAGGCCGGTCTTCATGGCCATAACATCCTCGGCCCACATTTCTTTTCTTGAGAACCTTACGTGTGTTTCCCAGATATTGTTTCCTGGGATAAAGTACTGCTGTCCGGGCCTCATGATAATTGTATTTCTCTTGTATGTTGTGTGTTCTTAGTGCCCAAAGAATTCTTTTCCTTAAAGCTGTTAATTTTAGTTGGGGTTGCTTATTCCGGCTTGGGTCTCGCAGTACAGATTGTGTCCCTTCAGTGTGCGGTGTCAGATCTTGCTTTATTCAGGAACATTTTCTTTAATGACTTTATTCTATTTTGTTTTCCTCCTCAGAGGTTCCTGTTACTCTGTGTAGTATCTTCTTTGAGTCCTTTTAGTCTCTTTTAAAAAAGTTTATACTTTTCATTCTTTTCACCTTCATAATTCTTACTAAGGTCTTATCGTTGTGCTTGTTTGCTCTCGTGTTCTTTTTAGTCTCTGCTTCTCAAATGGAGTTTTATTCTAATTTTTAATTCTTGATTTTGTCACCTTATTTCCAAGTCTTGCCAATTCTGATTTTTGTTGTTCTTTCAGGTCTGTGATTATTTCCTTAGTGTCTGTAGTTCGTTTTGAATTAGCACATTACAATTTCAACTGTTTCTGGTATTTTTGTTGTCTGTAGCGATGTCATTCTGCCCCTTAGTCTCTCTTGTCCTGTAGCGTCTCGGACGGGGCTTGATTCTGATGCTTTTCAGTTGCTTGCTTTTGTGGGTTTGTTTTCTTCAACTTTTAAGAGGCAGTGTGGTTTGAGGAGGCATGTGCCTTGCGTGGGCTCCTCGCACGTCATTTCTGTACCATGCAGGTGTGGGCATCTGTGTTCTGAGAGCCCGTGGCTCGGCTCCCAGCCCATCCCGACCCGCACCTTCCTCTGTGCCCGCTGTCCTCTCCTGCTCAGCTGGGCTCCCTGACGGAGCTCTGGGCTGCTATGTGAGTGGGCAGATTCTTCCAGGTTAAGTCTACTCTTGAATGAACCCGCTCTCCCAGTGAAGGCCTGCTGGCTCCTGGGGGCCGCGGGCCTGGCGGTGCCCAGTTGCTTCCCTCTGGCTTGTCCTGCAGTTTTGGGATGCCTTTCAGGCGTGCGGCTGCCTGTGGTTCGTCTCTGCTGGTCTTGTTCTCAGGGCTGTCTGCGAGTTTTGGTTTCGCTACCTGGTTGCTTTGTGTTTTTCTATGTGCCTTTGGCAAGATCCTAAAAAATGCTGCCTGTTACTGTCTCCCAATATGTTGATGAAGTACTTTAAAAATGTTTTGATTTAAAATAGTTTCAAACCTACACAAGAGTTGCAAGAATAGTACAATGATTCCCTCATTCATTCTCAATTCTGAATGCTTTATCACATTTTCTTCTTCACCGTTTCTCTCCCCCTATCCCCACGTACACATGGATGTGCGTTTGTGTGTTACATGGATATATTTTACAGGGAGGGGCAAATGTAGGTTTACATTGTGAGTATGCAAAAGTTTATTCTTGTATATAGTATTCATTATTGTATTGTTTCCATACACGCACACAGTCTGTTTCTAAGACTGCCCGTCACCCCCAACGCTAGTACTGTCTCACGCCTGCACCCACGCTGCCTGCACTTAACCCGCTACCCGGGAGTTGGCGTGTCCTGCCGCTGGCCGGCCCTCAGACCGGCCCCGCTCCACCAGCGGTCCTGGCGGCGTCCCTTTCCTGGTTCGACGGCGCGTGCCTCGGTAGTCTCCTCCACGCCGGCCGCCTCTGGGCCGTGCGGTGGCCTGGCCCCGCCGGCGTCGACCAGGCTGCTCGCGGCACGCACCCCACTATGCCCCCAGGAACAATTGGTCCTTAGCGCGGAGACGTTGCTCAGCAGCCTGCCGCCTGCACCCGGACACCACGGCAGTGCCCGGTCAGGGGGGTCCCTCATGCCTTCTCCGTCGGCCCCGTGTGCTGACTGGGGGGCTCCTGTTGCGTTCAGTGGGTGGTAATCAGTACTGTCCTTACTCTCGTCCTGCTCTGCGAAGGTTCCGTGTCCGTTTCCTGAAGGGTTCCTTGCCCTGCAGGCACCAGCTCTGCTCACCTGTTCTCCACGCGGTGCCTTTGTTCATTTCTGAGATACTTTGGTGTTTCCGTTTATTTCTTGTGTTCGGTCAGCTCGCTCTTCTTTACGTTTTCACATGTCCTTCCTGAGCTTCGAGTTCTCGGCCCAAGTTCTCCAGTGCTCTCACTCACACACGTTATTGCTGAGAGTGTCGCTCTGCAGTGTCCCTGCTTTTCCAGACCCCACCCCCGGTGGGTGCGGGTGGATTGCGGCCTCACTCCGCGGCTCGGCTCGTCGCTGGGCCGGGTCTTTCACAGGATTAGCGGCTCGCTGGCGCCCTCTTCTGGCAACGCTGCGCAGCCGAGGCGGGGGAGCCGGCAGGACTGATGTCGGGTCAGGCTGCGGGGAGCGCCCGGCTTGTGCCCTCTGCGGGGGCGTTCTCCTCCTGCAGGACCTTAAGCTGCCAGTGCTGCGCTCACCCCCAGGTTCTGACGCCTCCCCCTCTCTCAGGCACCCACATCCCCCCACCCGGTCTGCGCGGTGGGTGCCCGGCCGGCTTGGGCTGTGCAGATGGGCGAAAGGCAGACTTCCTGGTGGTGCTTTCGGACCGTCCACCCCCACCCTCCCCTGTGCCTGCCTTGTCTGCCCCGCATCCTGGGGTGCAGCACACCCCGCTGGGGGCAGGGCTTCTGTCACTCGCCCTGTGGACGTGGGTGCCACCTGTCCTCTGATGGAGCAACTTCCATGCAGTTCGTGTTTCTTCGTCATTCGGGGGGACAGTGGGGAGTCCTGGAGCAGCTCACGCCAGTGATGGTCATTCTCTCAAGCCGCACCCCTGCGTGTCTGCCTGTGTCACGGCTGCCATTCTTCAGGGCGTCCTTGGACTGCCTGTCCTGGCGTGGGGACGTAGAGATGAGGTGCAGACGGGCCGGGGAACATGCTGTTGTTTGGGGCGGGCCAGCTGGCGTGTGTGCCATGTGACACTGTCAGCCCAGGGCTCTGGAGCAGGTTAGAGGTGCTTGTCACCTGGAGCCCCTTGGCAGCACCCTGGCCACTGCCCGTGTGGCACTTGCTCTCAGCGTCGTGGACAGGTCCTGGGGACCCAGGAAGGAGAGGGAGTGTTTCAGCCAGTTCGGCGAGGCCCCCGCCCCCCAGCCCCATTGTGGGCTCCCTCCGTACCCCCCACCCCCTCTTCACGTTGAGTGTTGGCCGCCGGTCAGGTTGACTGGCGGCTTTAGGCCTGGAAACGTCCCGATGAGAACTCACCTCCTTTCCCCCATCCTTTCCTGAATCCTGCCGGTCGCAGGGTGTGTGCAGCGCCCTTTTCAGAGCAGGAAACTAGGGCTCGGGGATAGTGTGGATGACACGTCCAGGGCCACTGCGTCCACCCCAGTGAGTGCCTGCGGGACAGAACAGAACTGCGCCACCCTCCTTGGGTTCTCTGTTACCTCAGGTTCCTGCTGGGGCTGCCGTGGGCGGAGCTGTCCTACACCCTGGCCCAGGGCCTCTTCCTCAGGTGTCCCCACCCCGCAGGCTGGACGCACCTTTGCAGCCGGGGCGCCCCAGTAGGACGGGGAATGTCTGCTCTCCGATTTGGGAGAGATGGGGAACATAGCAGTCACCCGTGGAATCAGAAGACGCTTGAGTGACAAGTAGGATACGTCTGAGCACAGAGTGGTTGTAAAAGCCCTCAGGAACGTGAGAAGCGCTAGGTGGAGCTGGCCGGGAGGCGCCCGCCATCCTGGCCCTGTGGGCACTCGCCTATCAGAGTTTTTGACAACGGCTTTGATTTTTAAAAAAATAATTGCATTTAAACGTTTGTTTTTTTAAAAAAGAAAAATAATTGACTTACACTGTTACATTAATTTCAGGTGTGCAGCATAGTGATTTGCTCTCTGTGCATCACAAGGGGTCGCCATGGTGAGACTGTCACCGAGCAGACGGCAGGGCAGTGTTGACGATACTCTTTGTGCTGTTAGCCACATTCCTGTGACTCACTTTATAACCAGGCTGCACCCCGGGCTGCACCCCAGGCTGGGGGGCAGACAGGAGGGACAGGGGAGGGTGGGGGCAACGGTCTGAAAGCACCACCAGGAGGTCTGCCCTCCGCCCGTCTGCGCAGCCTAAGCTGGCCTGGCACCCACAGCACAGACTAGGTGACACCAGTGTCAGATACGTGGTCCAGGTTGACAGAGACGTGTGGCTCCTGATGGAGGCGGTGCCTCTGCTCCTGTGTGGGACATGCGCCTGCCCCTGTGAGCTCTGGGCGGGGCGGCCTCGTCTGTGCTGCGGGGGGAGCCAAAGCCCCTGTCCCAGGGCCTCCCCAGCGTTCCTGACTGAAACGGGCCTTGGCCCTGGCTGCCAGCCGCCTGCGGGGCAGGCCCCGTCACCTCTGAGCTACTTGTTTTTGTCACAGCTTTTCCAGGGCCTCCCCCTCTGCGCCGCCCCGTTGGTCTCCTACACAAACCTCTCCTTTGGGGCTGCGGTGGGGACTCAGGAGAGCCGCCCAGGAAGCCTGGGTAGTTCTTTCAGATGAGGAAAAGCAGTTACCAGAGGGCCCCGGGGGGGGGGTCCAAGGGGAGCCCCCAGAGAATGTATTTATTGGTGGAAGTCACACCTGAGACACCCAGGTCCCCAGGCCCTACCTGGGTGGAGGCTCTGGTCCGGGCCTCGCCTGCCACCTGCTGGCCACTTGCAGCGCTGCAGCCTCGTCCCTCTGCTCCCACCTTAAACTTTGAGAAAATGTTGTAAAATAAAAATACCACTGTCGTTCTACACTTAAAATATACACGAGCAACTTTAACCATCAGACACAGACGCTTAGTTTTCACTTCGTTTGGGAAAGTGAGAACCGCCTGGTCGGGAGCGGTGTGGCTCGTGCCCGAGTGTCCAGTGGAGGCGGTGCCGTGCGGAGACCACAGGACACTACTGCTGCGTGACACACAGACGCTTCTAGGAGGCTCCCGGGCTCCGTCTCTGAGTGCCGGAGACCCAGACCCGACGGGGGCCCAAGGTGCAGGCCCTGAGCCTGCTCAGGCCAGCAGGGAGTCTCCTCCTTGTCCGTGGGAAACCGTGGTGACCGCAGAGTGCAGCGGCCCAGCCAGCTGACCACCAGCCTCTCCGGTTCTGGGATTTAAACCTTGTGGTGTTAGGAGTTTGCCTTTGTCATTGAAGGAGGGATGATACAGCTGGCCCCAGGCGTCCCCCTTGCCTGAGCCCCGGATGCCTGGAGGTCAGGGACACTGGGTCCAAGGCCAGCAGCGGCCCCCTTTCGTCCCCAGGCTGCAGGGGCCAGAGTCTGCATGCACTCCGTGGGGGTGGGGGTAGGGCCAGTGCCCTGGAGCGTGTGCCCAGGCATGCAGCTCTGCCGGTCCGTGGGGTGGCCGTCCCACCTCGCCCTGCCTGTGGGACCTGTGAAGTACTGCAGTGCAGTGCGGGGAGTGGGCCTATGGGACGGGGCCTGTCCCAGTCAGGACTCCTAGGGAGACCAGGGGAGACTCGTTGCCCCCAGGCGTGCCCTCCGGGGCCCTCCCTGGACCCTGCTCTTCCTTCTGCCCTCAGTCCTGCCCACCGCTGTGCGTCACTAACTGGGTTGTCTTCTTTCTCACCACCAGGGGTCGGGCCCAGGCTCAGCGGTCCCAGGCAGCTCCGGCGTGGGAACCCCCAGACAGTTCACGCGACAAAGGATCACACGGGTCAACCTCAGGGACCTCATATTTTGTTTAGAAAATGAACGCGAGACAAGCCATTCACTGTTGCTCTACAAAGCATTCCTTAAGTAGCACAGGACGGGCGGCATCTCGTCGGAGACGCCTGGGGACGATTTTATATATTTGCAGATTGCGCCTTTTTGTAACAAGCAAATGGGATATTGTTTCAAAAACAGCCACCTCTTTGCAATGGAACCATTTTATATTCCTGTTTCTAAGTCAACTCTTCAGTCGGAAGAAAACATGTTTCTGTAACAGAGAACACAGAGGCCTGCGGGCGCTCTTCAATAAGGACAATTAAATCCTAACTCATCCTTGATTGAGTGGCCTTCTTGCCAAACAAGCCATATATAAAAACTGACGGAATCGTTTAGCAAATAATTAGCTGCCCTCTGTCAGCTCCTAGCGGTTTCTACATTATTTGTGCGTTTGGTTTTAGTTCAGCCTCACTTCCTGCATAGGTGTGTGTCTGCAAGCTGATGACCTCATTTCATTTATTTTATTTTGTATTAGTCAGTTGGCAAAGCAAACTGATTTTAGACTATTTATCTCCCCGATCCCGCCCCTTTGTTCCGAGTTCTCGAGGGACACGATCCGTGCGGCCGCCGCGGGCCAGTCACCGTCCTGCCCCGTGGCCCCTGATCCTGAATGTGTGGTTGGCATCTGTACAAACGCATTTTATTTGCTATAGTTTGTAAAGCTGTAAAGTTAAATGAAAACCTTTTCAGCATAAATATATTTTACTTGCACTGTGTTTTTTAGCTAAAAGTGAAACTTAGATGAAATAAAATCAAAGTTGAGAAGAATCATCAAAAGACTGTTTCTCAGTGTGAATCAAGTGTCGAAAAATGGTCGGTGTATTTTGTCAGTAATTGTACATAATTTTTGGCACATGACATAAAATGGCTATGTAAACTATAATTATTTTGCTAAGAGACTGTATGCGAGCTGTGGGCCCACTTTACAGATGCCCAGAGCAAAGCCCCTTCTTTGTACCTATTTTTTTATTACAAATATACTAATTGGTTCTTTATATTTTCAGAGGTTATTGTATTAAATTGTCTATTGATAGTACTTTTATGACTGTAAATACTCGGGCTTTCTCCGTGCGAGCCCCACGGGAGACTTTAATTCGCGCGAGTGTGAGCTGAATGATCAGTATTTTTTACCGACACCTGAGAACTGTTACACCTTTTATTTTGTCTTTTAGGAAATCCCGTCTTTCCATTTTTTCATGTAAATTTTGCACAGTTACTTGTTCATATGTAAATATTTTACTTTCAAAAAATGAAGTTTTTAATTGCTATTGTTTTATATAGGGTTGAAAGAAAATTAACTCCTTTATTAAAAACAAATTTATCTGTATTTGCTTTGCCTGTTTTTCCCAGTTTTCCAGTTTTAGATTCTGCCAGAGCTGCACTCTGGTTCTGCCGAGGTGTTCACGTGCTAGAGTCAGTATCTGGTAGCAATGACCTCTCACCCCCAGGGAGGGACAGGACGTCCTCGCCGCTGAGGAAGGCCTGGCGGGCGGCGGGCCCGAGGGCCGTTGCTGAGCTCACCTCGTGTGTGCTCCCGGTCTGGGCCACTCTGCCGGACGCAGACGGACCTGTGCTGTGTGGACGCTGGGGCCCCGCTGGGAGAGACCAGGTAAGGTGCCGGGGTGGGCCCTGGTGGCCCTTCCCTGATGTGGGCCCAGGAGAGCGTGGAAGGTGGGGTCTCCAGGCAGACCCCCCTGCCATCTGTCAGTGAGGGTTGAGGTCGCCCGGCCCCTGTCGGAGGCTCAGCCGCCTGGATCTACGGCAGCCTGCCGCCCCCCGGAGCGCCGGTAGTTGGCGTAGTTAGAGTGGGGGTCTACTCACGTTAATTTGAACCCCTTCGCACCATCTCCAGCAAGGTGTGGGTTTATTCACAAGTTACGCTGGAAACACCGCGCTCTGTGTGGTATCTGCTGCCCCGTGTCCCAAGGCTGCGCTGCTTAGCACTGCAGACGGGCTCAGATGACCCACATGGACAGTCCAGTTCTGGGGGCCAGGTGTCCCGGTTGTGGCGTGGCAGGGTTGGGGGGCTGTTGTCTCAGGCCCTCCCACTGCTGGCTTGTGGCCCCTTGGGGTGTTCGTTGGCTTGGGGAACATCCCTTCTCATCTCTGTGGTGCATGTCTGTCTTGTCAGTTTTGCATCGAATGGTAGCCAGCAGTGACCTCAGGTTAACTTGGTGACCCCTGTCAGATCCTCTCCATGTAAGGTCACATGGAGGTCGAGGGGTCAGGACTCCAGCATGTCTGTCTTGGGGTGGGAGCCCCAGTCAGCCCTGCATCTGTGATGGTGGCCGGAGGAGGACACTGACCTGGGCTCTCAGAGCCTCAGTGTGAGCAGCAGAGGCATGATGTCCTGAGGCCACTAGGTGGCAGCAAGGTGACAGCGCGGGCCCTCCGGGCAGCTAATTTGAGGGCAGAGGTGCGGTGAGGGGAATGGAGGAAGGGTCTCTGACTTGACGTGGGTGGGGGTCAGCGGAGGGCCAGGGCACAGGAGTTTGGGCGGTGGGGGGGTGCGTGGGGGAAGGCACTTGGGGCACACGGCAGGTGGGGCGCATGGGCGGGACCCGGAGGCTGGAGCAGGTGGGGCGGGGTGCCTGGAGGGCGGGGTGGCTGCACACCTGCTCGTGGGCTGCCCAGCTCTGCCCAGCTCTTCCCGCCGGGGGCCGGGAGGGGGCTGTGGGGTGTCAGTGCCCTGCCCTCCTGGGGACGAGCCTTGGGCCCACAGGTGGCACGGCCTCCCCAGCAGCTGCTCGCACCCCCTGGCCGTGACCCCAGACTCGGGTGCTTCCCACGAGAGCCCCCGTCCCAGGTGTTCTTTTGGTGGAGACAGAGAGGTGGAGAGGAGCGGTGGCATTAAAATCTCTTTATTTTTCAGTGTTGACAGTTGTGGTTGGCTGAAAAATGGCCACCGAAAGATAGCAGGTTCGATCCCGGAGCCATGACCTGACCCTATTTGGAAAAGGGTCTCTGGCGGGATTAGGTTAAGGATCTCGGGAGGAGACCGTCGTATTTTGCCTGGGTAGGCCCTAAATCTAGTGCCAGATGTCCAGGAGAGAGGGAGGCCGAAGGGACTAGAGAGGCCACGTGAAGACAGGCAGAGATTGGGATGACGCAGTCACCAGCCCAGGCCTGGGGCCGTCGGATGTTGCGGCAGCGGGAGGGAGCCCCCCGGAGCCCAGCGGGAGCCCGGCCCTGCCCGCACCTGGATCCAGCCCAGGGGCACCGGCCTCGGACCTCAGGCCTCCAGGTCTGGGAGAGACTGGAGCGGCGTCGGCCGGGCCCCGCGTGTCCTGCTCTCAGGCAACCCACCCAGCGGTGAGCGCGGTGTTCAAGGTGAGTTGCAGAGGCCACGCTGTGGCCGAGGGGGGCCGCCTGGGGTCGCTCCTGGGAGAGCCCTCTGTGCCTGGCGCTGCGGTCACGTGGCTTTCTCTCTGTCGCAGCCCCCTCGGCGACCCAGGAGCAGGGCTTTGCATGGCCGGTCACAGCCCGAGGGGCAGGCTGGGCCCTCCCAGCTGACCCTGTGTCCTAGAACAGATCCTGACCACGGGCCTCTGTTTCCATGGCAACCATTCCCTAACTGTAGAAGGAAAAGACAGGGCGGCAGGAAGTAGAGGCCACTCTGGGCTCCAGGTGCAGCAAGCTCACCCTCCTGCCTGGCCCCTGAGTCGGTGTGCTTCTGGAAGTGTCTCTCCCCCTCCTCCTTGGCAGAGGCCCTCCACGGGGACCGAGCCCCCTGCTCTTCTGGGACTCCTTCCCATGACCGGGGAAACTAAGAGGCCAGTTGGTCAGGAGCCTGGCCGGGCCCTGCCAAGAGGTAGGGACAGACCAGAGGAAATAGTCAAATTAAAACATGCGACTGTCAGATAGTTAAGCCATCTGAAGGAATTAAAGAAGCTAGAGCCTGAGGGCCCCAGGTGGCAAAGCGTCTCCAGCAGAGAAGTCTGGGGACTCGGCCCCCGAGGGCCCTCTGGCCTTGCGAGGGGAGGCCCCCCGAGGAGGACCCCAGAGCCCAGGAGGGGCTGCAGGGCCGGCTGCCCGGGCGCCTCCCCACAGCCCCCTCGGCAGGGCCGGGCCGGGAGCAGCTCCGTGGGCCCGACCTCACCCCGCTCTGTCCCCACGCTCACCTCTGAGGTAAGTTTCCAGGCAGGCAGTTTATTCCTTAACAGCAGAAGTCCCCACGGGCACTTTCTGAAGCCTCTGTGCCGCGGGGCCAGCACCGCGGACAGCACCGCACGTCCCCGTGAGCCAGGATGGTACGCGGCCCGCCTGCCCGTGTGCTGTGCCGGTGGGTGTGCGCGTGGGCCCGGGGGGTGTCAGACGAAGCACAGGGGTGGGGAGGGAGCTGCGCCTGCACGTGTGTGTGTGTGTGTGTGTGTGTGTGTGTGTGTGGCTGGTCGCTGGGCCACCCTGCTCCATGGGCACCCAGGACCTTGCACCCCGACTGTCATCCTGGGGGACCCGTCTGGTGAGACCCACTGCTGACTAGACGATTTACTGCTTGCGAGGCCACTGGCCCCCAAAGTGCCTCTCATTCTGATATGACTCCCAAGGGCTGTCAGGACGAGGGGCCTGCCACCCAGGCTCCTGGAGGCTGCCGGCCGGGCCGCTGGCAGCCCGGGTGGTGGGAGAGGGCTGTCTGCCAGGTGCTCCAGGGTGGGCCTTTTTGGGGAGCTTCTGGGCTTCTGGTGCCCTTATAGAGGGGGCTGCAGGAAAGGGCCACTCACCCTGTCCGCCACCCATGGACCAAGGGACCAGCCAAGGCCCCCTCCCTCTCCCACGAGGCTGCTTCAGACCACAGACCGGAGGCCCGAGGGAGGCCCCTATGTGTGCCCCGCGCCACCCCAGGCGCCATGGAACTGGGTCCGGGTGAGCCAGCCCTCCGAGGCTGTGTGGGGTGTCAGTGCCCTGCCCTCCTGGGGACGAGCCTTGGGCCCACAGGTGGCACAGCCCTCGGAGCTGTTGCGAGAGCCCCGTGAGCTGAGTGGCCTGTGCGTGGCATGTTCCTGGGGACGGTGGCCCTGCAAGTTGCAGTGGAGTCAGATCATGTCTCGCAGCCTCACCGTGACACCGCGTCCAGGCTTCCAGTGCTGGCAGATTCGTGTGACTGCAGCCCCCTCGCCCCGTGGTGTCTCTCAGGGACATTTCCACACTCGGCCCTGCCTCTGTCACCAGCCCCGAGCCTGGCCTTGGGTTGTCAGGGGCTGGGCAGCTCTGGGGGACGCGTGGCTTGAGCAGCGTGCTGGTGGGCAGGTGGAGAGAGGGACGTGTGTGGGAGCGAGAGCAGCTCCCTAGGGCCTGGGGGCGACGGGACAGGAGGTGGGGTGTCTGCCAGGGGCCGAGAGAGGCAGGGGCCGCGCCATGTCTCCCAGTTAGAAGTAAGGTCAGAGTAGAAGCTCATGTCTTCCTTTACGTAAAGCAGCTCCCAGGTGGACATGCCAGGACTGGGGTGACGGTGTCCACCGGCCAGCAGTCGCCACCAGCACTGCCGTGGGAGGGGGCGGTCACTGTGGTACCCTGACCTGAACTGTGGGGGCTTCTTGCTTGGTCCTGAGTCTTGCACGTTCTCCCTTATCACAGCTCCCTGGGACAGCTTAGCCGTTCCTCCCATAGTGTCCACTCCCGACCTTGCCCTGGTCACCCCCCACCCCCGCCCTTGCCCAGTCTCCAGACCACCAGCTGCCATTCTGTGGGCGTGTGCACAAGGGGTCCCTGGGCAGGGCCCGCCGCAGGGCCGAGGTGGAATGGGACTCCTGAGCCCTGCCCCCTGCGGCAACCAGTTTGCTGTCCGTGCCGTGGCCACGCCCCCATCCCCACCTGTAGGGCCGCCTCATCTTCCCTCCACAGGCCCCTCTGCTGTCCACCCTCCAAACCGGGGCTCCTCCTAATCCAATCAAGCTCTTCTCCAAGCCTGGGGGCTTTTCTCAGGGCTACCGTCCTCCAGGGCTTGGGCAAGGCTGGCTTTGAGTTCCTGTCAGGAGACAGCCACTGGGATCTGCCCCTCTGGCCATGGCCCATGAAGGGCGGACTGCGTCACTGTGTCCTGGGGGGCCTCTCTTGTGTATCTGGGCAGCTGCCCGTCCCCCAGTACGCCAGTCCCAGAGCCCCTCTGCTGTCAGTCCCCAGAACTGACAGCTCTGGGTGCCCCTCCTGGGCCTGCTGCGCCCGGGCAGGGGACACCTGCAACCTCCACCTGCTGAAGCGACCACAGGGCAGACCCCCGGGTCTCAGGGAAAGGGCTTCACCGCTGGGCTTTGGGCGATTTCCGCCAGGCCCTGCCTCTGGGCCAGCCTGCCTTCCGCTGTGGAGCTGGGTGCCCAGAGTAGGTTTCCCCCCAGGGCCTGGCGTCGGGGCCTTTGTCGCAGGAGCAGCCCATGGCCACTGGCCTAGTCGTGAATATATTAGCAGCCGGCACCCTCCAAGTCAGTGAGCGGCTAATTGTGCCTGTAATATTGACTGCACTGTAATCAGCCCCGGGAGTGACTTTGTTATGAAAGTCACTGCGGATGCAAATTTGTGCCCGAGGGAAGGCCTGGGGGGTGGGGGGAGCTGGGCACAGGGAGGAGGCAGGGCCAGCTCTGTGTCTGACCGTACCACCCCGTGGTGGGTGACGGGGCAGCCCCTCAGCCTTTCTGAATTCGGTTTCTCTGTGGGCCTGGCCCCCTGGGTCACTCGGTGTGTGGGCTCTGCAGTGTGGCACTGCCCACGGGGCTCTGCGTGTGGCTTTAGGACCAGGAAGATCTGAACTACTGCTGGGGCTCCTGCAGCTCAGACTCAGGCCAGGGGTCAAGGGCAGGCTGGGTCACCTGATCAAGATTGGCCAATCAGCTCCCAAGGACAGCCGGGCCTGGGGTGGGGTGGGGTGGGGGTGGACCGGTGGTCTCTGGGTTCCCGGCCTGGGGTGAGGGGGGTCTGAGAATTGTAAATTTGAACCAGGTGTCCGTGGTGTTGTGAAGGTTTATTTGTGGGGCAGGACAGGGACACACGAATGTTGTCCCACAGTTTGTTGGCTTGCATTGGACTGTTTAAGAACACTCGGGCGTTCTCCCCTCACCTTGAACACCCTCCTGTGCACGCTTTCCCTGGGCCTCACGGGGGCGAGGAAGGGCCTGGCTTTGTCCCTCTCTGCGCTCCCAGGGCCCACATCAGGGCCCTGGGTGGGGCAGGTTCTCCCAGACCCGGTGCTGAGTGGACAGGTCCCGCCGCCAACAGCAAACCCCACCGTGCTCGTCCGCCCAGTGTCCCTGAGCGCCACCAGCCTCGGAACCTAGGGACAGAAACAAGGCAGGCGAGACTGACTATTTCAAAGGGGACTTTATTTACTCCTCGGAGCAATGTGCAGGGGCCGGCCCAGGCCAGGACGCGGCGCCCCGCAGAGCCGATGCCCCTCCGACCGCCAGGCACTAAAAACACATGAAAAACATCGACGCGCTTCCCTTTTTTTTTCATATTTTCTTTTCTTTCTTTTTTTTTTTTTTTTTGGTACAAAATGATACAAACAACAATACAAAATAGTTGTGCTGTTGACGATTACAAAAGAAGTCAGAACGCCTGTCTAACTGCGCGATGCTCAGAGTTGCAGCGTGAATACATCATACTCCAAAACCTTTCCCGAAACAGCCACAGTCATGCGGGCTGCTGCACATTTTGTCCATTTCCAAAAGAAACATGCAAAAAAAAAAAAATCCGCATGGAGAAGGAGAGAAAGGAAAAGCAGAGCGCGTTCCAGTTACACAGAGAGGCGCCCGGCCCGCGGCATCACGCGTGTGAGCCGCGGCATCACGCGTGTGAGCCGCGCCACCTGACGCCTGTGCACGCCAGAGTTTGTCATGTTTTTGGTGTTATTCCTTTAAGTATTGACAAGACTTGGGACTGCCCCTCCCCAGCTTTTGACCTGGGAGAGAACATAATTGTCCCCAGGGACCAAGTGCTGGCTGGTACTCCTACTAGGGACACGGCGGCATCTCTGGGCCTGACGATTGGCTGTTACCCTGACACTTTGGATGTGCCAAAGGACACGAGAAAGAGGAGACCTTCTTGGCAGACAGGGTGGCCCTGGCTCGGGGGGTTGCCGCCGACCAAAGCGGGGGCCTCCTGGTGCTCTGCCCCACAGCGCAAGACCCTCCGCTCACAGAACAAGCTCCCGGGGGAAGCTACGCTGCGCCCTGGCTCCGTGCTGCTGCCCGGGCGGGGGGTGGGTCCCCTGACCGGGACACGTATCTACAAGCTACGGAAGAGACGTTTGACACTGATTGTACACTGAGCTAATGCTAACGCATGGGCCTCGGAACAGAGTGCCGGCGTAGATCTGGGAGGGGGTGGGCACCACCTTTCTCTGGCCCCGGGGGCTGCGGGGTGGGAGGGAGCAGGCGCAGCTGTCTGGGAGCAGGGGCCGGCACAGGAGGGCCCCTGTCCGGGTCCCCCGCGGCTGCTGCGGCCTCAGCCTAAAGGAAGCAGGCCCCTGGCAGTGACGAGAGGCGGGGGAGGGGACGGTGCAGAGGGAGGGTGGTGAGAGGGACATCCCTGTCCTGGTTCCCTGTGGCCTTGGCGGAGGGGCAGCGAAGGGGTCGGCAAGAGCTCGGTGCCCAGGCTACTGCGTCCCGGCCGGGTGGGCCACAACCGTCCCTGAGGTGAGCCCCTGGGGGTTCAGGAGGCCTCGGGACTTCGGGCCCACAGCTACCTCTGCTCTGAGCCGCACTCACGGGTGCAGCTGCACCTGGAGGGTAGACTTGCCCTGAACAAACAGAAACGGGAGAGCCCAGCCCCCTCCCTGCCGGCCCCGATCCCAGCAGCACGCTCACGCCTGGCCACGCCCCAGACATGGGCATCCTCTCCCGGACCCGGACGATTTGCATAGCACGGCTTAGGGCTTAGGACTGCGGGGCCACCCCTGACAAGCAGTGCAACATAGCGGCCTCCTTCCTCCCCGGGCAGCCACGCACGGGGTCACTGTGGACAGAGCCCGCCGCGGGTCCGTCGGGCACACTGCAGCGCCAGCCCAGCTCGGCTCTGGGAGAGTGGACGGGGCTGGTGAGGAGTTTGGTTTGGGGGAGAACCCTGATGTCCGACGGGGACACACCCACATGCGTTGCACACCCACGCGCCACTCAAGTTCCCCTTCAAGGCCAAAACTGTTCAGAAAAGAGGGTGACCACGGAACCGGAGACAGGCCATGGGGGGAGGGGCGGCTCCCGGACCCCCAGGTGGAGATGGGGGGCACTTGCCTTGCTGCATGCTGACCTGCCAGGCCCTTCCTGTCCCTGGGAGCGGGCCAGCTTCCTTGTCCTTCGTCACCCGGAACTCCCTTCCCCCAGGGGCTCTGATGCCAAGTCCTGCCCAGGCCAGTGGCACCTGTCCCCCTTCCTTGGGGAGCCTGAGATGGACGTGGCACAAAGATTTCCCCTTGAGGGCGCCTGCCTCCTGTGTTCTGCTGGCCGGAGGCGCCCTCTGCCCGAGGCGCCCCAGGTGCTGCCCTGCACCCGGTGCGGGACCCTGATCGCAGCAGGAGTCTCCCTGGGGGTCCCTGGGATCCAGCCCCTTGCTGTCCGTCCTGCAGAACCGACTGCCTTGGCCCTGGAGTGAGTCCACCCGGCACCCACAGGGCAGGTCCAGCTCCGGGCCCTGAGCCGTGAACCCTCTGCAGCTGCCGGGTGCCGACCCGGGTCCAGGGGCTGCTGTCTCCAGCAGGTGCCGCCCAGCTGTGTCTTGGGTGGACAGACGGCAGGATGGGGCTCTTGGGGGCCTCCCCAGCAGGCCATTGGGTGCGCATGCGTCCCTGGTGGCGGAAAGCGCTGGCCCGGCCCGGTGGGGTAGGGACGGAGGCTGCTCAGGTCGTGGGGTCTGCACCTCGGGCGGCTGGTGGCGCTGGGCGTGGTCTGGGGCTGGGTAGGCACGTGCTGCTGGGTCTGTGACAGGCTTGGTCTGGAGGGGAGGAGGGCTCGGACCAGGGTTTGTCCGGACGCTGGCTGGTTTGGGACACCATACAATCCCGGGCCAAAGGCAGTGGGGATGTGGGTGGTGTTCGAGGTGACAGCTGTCCCTGGGGGAGGCCTGACTGTTGGCTAGGAGGACCCAGGGGACAATCAAAGACAGAGACGGCCCCTGGGAACCCCACCCGCTCCTGCTCTTAGAGCACCTGGGAGTGGGGTGGGCAGGGGCGGGGTAGGTGGGTGGCCAGAAACTCAGTGACAGCCAGATGCACACGGTGGGGCTGCTTGTCACGGGCTTGGCCAGCCCCGGGGGACCCGGCTGCACGTGGCAAATCACGAGGACGCAGAGGGGCTGTTGCAATTTTGACCCCAAACTATTTTTTCTTTGTAGATTTTGTCAAGCGAGTCACCCGCTTTTTTTCTTAATGAAAGGCCAAAATATAAAACATAAAAAAAAGAGATACATTTTCCCCCTAAACTGGCGCCTTCGGAGCCAGGATGAGCTGGGGCTGCGGGCGCGGGGGCCCGGGGTCTGGGGGCTGGGTCTGTCTGCGTTCGTCACTCCTGAGTTTGAGGGAAACTGATACATGTACCAAAAGGCACTTTCATTTTTTTTTTTAAACAGTGCTTCTGTTCTAAGAAATTCAAGTTAAGACAGAGTGCCTCTCGCTGTCCTTTAGTGACGCGTCAGCTACCGTGTTGGGCTGCGGGGCGAGAAGTGTCCATGCCAGACAGCTCAGTGTTGGGGGGCGGGGTGGGGGGGACCCCCTAGCACACCACTAAATGACGTGTCTGCAGGGAGTGGGGGGCACCGGCGGCCTCCCCCAGGCCTGCTCCTCCGGCGTCCGTCCGTCCGTCTGTCCGTCCGAGCGCTGGTCCCGCTTGGGTCCGGGGAGGAGGGGTCCGTCAGTCCTCGCCGCCTCCATACATGTCCGCCAGCTTCTTGAACCGGGGCCCCCAGTCGTTCAGGTAATTGTAGTCTTGGTCCCCAGAGCTGGACGAGTTCAGGGAGCTGACGGAGCCCGCGGTGGAGCCGCTTCCTTCATAGTCAAAGACCAGCAGGGAGTCGTAGGGGGGCGCGGTGGGGTCGTTGTCGGCCGCCCGCAGTCCCTGGGGGCCGTGAGACTCGGTTAGGGCGGAGGGGGCTGCCGAGCAGGAAGGGGGAGCCCAGGGGAGGCAAAGCTATTGGGCCTTGCACACAGTAGGTGCTCAATAAGTGCTCCCTGTGTTTAACCAAAGGGCACCTTGGAGAACCAAGTAAGGAAGGGTGTTTGCGGAAGCTGCCAGAGGTTGAAAGTTCAACTCTAGCTTGAGGTGGGGGGTGGGGGGGCGGCTGGTGGGGTGCTGGGTGGGACCCCTGGCTGGAGTTCAGCCCCTCCTGGGGGGCCGTGGGGCTGTGTCTCCAAGGTCATTGTCACGTGGAGTGTGGCCAGAGGTCAGAGCTGAAGGTGTTAACTATCCTTGTGAATGAAATCTGTCAAAACGTAGCAGGTGTGGCCCCCAGTTGCGGGCCCGGGAGAGGCGGGTACGTCCCGCTCCCGTGCCTGCGGGTGGGGCTGCTCTGAGTTGCGGGGCCTACACTGGCTCTGGGAGGTCCCCGGGGGGCGCCCGGTGTCCACCGTGGTCGCTGGCTGGCTGACTGCCTAACTCTAACTACCATTCCGCAGGGAACAGTTTGTAGCGTCCACTTTTACTTCCTTGAAGAATTAGTCAAGTGCGGGCTTTTCCATAACGGGCTGGGCAAGTGTGCTTTCGGGGGTTTAGAAGTTTTATGACATCGGGGACTCTTGAGCGCTGGCTAAGCGGGCTGCGCCGCTGCTGAGGCCTCGCCCGTGGCCCGGGACGTGCTGCGTGCGGGGGAGCGTGCCGGGTGATCTGTGTGTCTCTGCCTGGGTCCTGTTCTGTTTCAATAACGGACGCAGGTGGGGCATGTGCGTGTGGCCGGCCCCTCACCCAAACACAGGTGGAGGCAGGGGCAGGTGCCACAGGTCCCTTCACAGGGCGGGCGCTGAGGGTGCGGCTCGCTCGAGTCCCGGCAGGGGACAGGCTGGATCTGTGTCCCCTCCGCGCCCTGGGGCCCAGTGCAGAGGGCACCGCCCTGGCCCATGTGTTTGTAGGGTTTGACTTTTCGGGAGGCCCCGCTGGGGGCGCCCCTCTGCCTGAGCACCTACCTCGTTGATGAAGTCGCCGATGTCCCCCGGGTGGGGCACCACAGGCCTGACCGGGTACTGGGGCTCGGCGCCCACGGGCCGCTCGTCCACGCGCCGCACCCCGGCGGCCTTGCTCAGCACGTGCTCCACGGCCTCCGGCTGCTGTAGCTGGCTGAGGTCGTAGTCCTGGGCCGGCGGGGTCAGGGACGAGGCATGGGTGGGACACGCGGGCAGGGCGCCGGGAACACCCCCTGCCCTGTCTCGTCCTGTCCCCGGTCTGCCTTCCCCCATGCCCGCCCCCTCTCTGTCCGTCCTGAAGGCACATGTGGGGTCCGTGTCCCCAGGCTGCCTTCACTGGCCCGGCGGCTCCCCGGGGGACCCCACTGCCCATGCCATGCAACCCCCATGCATGTTCCTCAAACAGCCGGGAGCCAGGGCTGCAGCGCCATCAGCCTTGTTTGGGGTTGCGGGGCAGTCAGCCTGAGTTGGGTGAGGACTTGCTCTGAGTCCCACAGTGGCCGCCGAAGACCCAGTGCCTGACCCGGCAGCTGCCCGCAGTCCCCCCACCCAGGTGCTCTACCTCCTGGTCACCAACAGCCCTGCACGAGGGTCTGTTCTCCCCAGCCCTTGCGGTGTAGGGAGCAGGGGGCGGGGCCTGGAGCCGGGGCAGGTCCCCGCAGGGAGGAGGTGGTGCCTGGAACCCCAGGCAGGTGCCTGGGCTGGGGGAGAGGCACCGCCCCCGCTCTGCTGTCTGCACCTGAGGTGGGCCGCCTCCCCCGTGCGACGGAGGACGCGCTGACTTCCTGTCGAGGCCTGAGGGGGCGCCCGCCTGTGGCCAGGTCTCACCTGGTCCTCCTCGCCGCCGCCTTCCTCGTCGTACTTGAGGATGTTGTCACGCACGTCGTCCTCGGGGTCAATGAGCAGCTGCTTCGTGTGGCGCTCCTTCTCCCGCCGCTTCATCCACACGACAAACAGCAGGACCATGGCTGGGGGGCGGGGTGCCGTGAGCAGGCGGTGCGCGTGTGCCGGTGCGTGTCACACGTGCTCGCCAGCATGGATGTGCGTGCGCACGCACACACCTGTGTCACATGTGCATGCATGTGTGCATGCGCGTGCGGGCATGTGCGCACTTGTGCATGTGGACAGTTCCTGGGGATGGGCCGGGTGCATGCACGGCCACAAGTGTGTGCGTCCGTGACCGCGTGGACCGCGGCAACGGGTCTCCGCAAGGCCCTAGAGGGGGGCGGGGCTGGCAGAAGCGGGCAGCAGGCACGCCCGGCTCCGCAGGATGGCGCGCTCGCCCCGTGACGCCCGCCCACGGCGCCCCGCCCACTCACTCAGCAGGAGGACGACGCAGATGAGGATGGCCGCGATGGCCCCCGTGCCCAGGCCGGCCGCTGCCACTGCGCCCACGGCCGTGCAGTCGCCGTTCTCGTCGCACGGGCACACCTTGACTTTGATGACAGATGTGTTGGACAGCGGAGGGTTCCCGGAGTCCGTGACGATGATGGGGACGTCGTACACCCCGGCCTCCAGGTACAGGATGCGCAGGCTGAGCTGGGCGTAATCGCCTGGCACAGGGCAGCGCACGGGCTTCGTTAGCGAGCGGCCGGCCCGCCTTCCGTCCGCAGCGGCTTCCGGAGGAACGAAGGCCGGCGCGCGGGAATCTCAGCGTCTGTCCGGTTAACACGCGCGCGTGCACACACACACACTACCTCTCACCGTAACGGTAAAAGACACTGGCAATGAAATGACTTCCCGACATGTAGGATGAAGAAATTATTTCTTTATCATACGAAGAGTTTTACCAAATCGCTTATAAAACAAAAAACTTCAAGGAAAGACAGGCAGGGGCATTGAACAGACAATTCACAAACGAACAAAAAACGGCCAATAACTGTATGAGAGAACGTCTGTCAGTGGTTTAGAGACATGGACGGAAGCCACGGTTTTGGCCAAAGCATTTAGGAAAATGCTTCGTAAAATAACACCGTTTTGGTGAGTTGGGGGAGCAGGCTCGCTCCTGGCCTCCTAGTGAGGCTGGGGATTGGTGGGACCTTTCTAGATGCGTCTTCGCCACGCTGGCAGAGCCTCAGGGCTCGGGGCCTTCCACACGAGCCCACACCTAGGAACGCAACCCCGGGAAACAGAGCGGCCCAGGGTCAGCCGCGAGGACGTTCAGGCCGGGCTCGTTGAAAACAGCGAGAGGCTGTAGCGCCGCAGGTCCCCAGCCTGGTGGGGGGGCTCCCGCAGGGGACGGGCTACGCGGCCCTCTTGCGGGACTCTGCCAGCTCCGCAGCACCCTCTTCCAGGGCAACAGGCACCGGGGGTCTGCATCCCAGACCCAGCTGGGTTCTCCCGGTGCCCTGGGGAGGGGAGGGTGGTGGTCTCACCGTTTAAGCGGGTGATGGTCCAGTTTCTCCGCACGGTGGCCGGGACGAAGGGCAGCTCAAAGACGTAGGGGCCAATGTTGGGGTCGACGTCGGCATCGGCTGCGGTGATGTTGATGGCGCTGAGGTGGGGTTTTTCGCAGATCTGCGCCTCCTTGGGGATCAGCTCGGGGGCGTTGTCATTGATGTCAATGAGATAGATCTGGAGGGTCCCGGTGCCACTGGCTGGGGGGATCCCTGTGGGACGGACGTGGGTGACCACACGGGGCCATGCCTGATACTCCACGACCACCGGACAGACCACAGTGCCTCCCAGGATGGCCCCGCAGCCAGGACCTGCACCATCACCCCCTCAGCTGCACACGCCATCTGGACGGCCCTGGAGCACACGTGTGCACACACACACGCAGCTTCACACGGCCCGCGGCTGCAGGAGACGTGCCCATGGCGCTCACAGCCGCACTGGCGGACCCTGCCCTCTGAGGCCCAGGAGGCTTCGTGGGGCAAAGCCTTCCCCTGCCCCCTGAGTGTCCTACTCCACCCCCAGCAAGGCTCCCCTTGGCCGGACACCCTGCGCTCAGACTCTTGTAACCAAAAGGGGGAGCCCTGGGAGCCGTCCGTCTGCGGGAAGGAGGCGTTTGGGGTTGGGGCGCTCTCCCCAGTGGCTTTCCACCTCTGTGGGCCGCGGCGTGCCGATGGGGACCCTGTGAGCCCCAGTGCCCCTCTGAGGGGCCGTGCCCGCCGCCCGTACCCCCGCGCCCCACCCAGACCGCTGGTGTGGCAGATGCGTGCTGGGTGCAGAGAAACGTGGCCTGTCGCGCTCCGGGCCTGGAGGGGTGGGCGGGACAGCGGTCTGACCGGCCGCGCGGCGCGAGGGCAGCTTCTGACTCCGGTGCCCCAGCCACGCGTTCCGGCCGAGGCAGGCAGAGCGCGATCCAGGAAGCACAGCAAAGCGTGTTTCCAGCGACGCAGCCCAGCACCTGCCCCCGGAAACTGCTCTGCTAAGTGGAGGGTGGCCCTTCGCACAACCAGGGACAGCGCAGGCGTGGTCGATCCGCCTGTGGCACTGCCCAGCCGTTTTCGGGGGTCCTCCATGTGCCCCTCGCCTCCGATTCCGTTAGCACGTGTGGCTCCCTAACTCGGGTCCTCCCCCGCTCCCCATCTTGCCCTGACTGGCTCCTTCCGGTCCTGCAGGTCAGCTGGAGGCCCTGGTCCCTCCTCCATCCCCGTTTTGTCTTCCTCTGGCCCTTCTTGCTCCTGAAACGACCTGGTCGACGTGTTTCTCACCTGAGTCCCTGGGGCAGACTGCCGCGTTGTCCCTCAATGTCCATTTCCCCTTCCTTCCTTAGTAAAAGGCACCGGGGCCCCCAGCTTTATCTCGGACCATCCCTGCCTGACTAGAAGACGACATCCCTCAGCACCCCTTGCGGCGAGACGTGGCTTCGTGACTGAGTTCTGGCCTTTGTGAGCTGTGAGTGGAAGTCCTCAGAATGGTGGGGGGGTGTCCTTGCCCTCCTCACTCCTCCTCCTGTTTGCCAGAATGTGGCCGTGATGGCTGGAGCACCAGCAGCCGTTCTGGACCACACTATAGCTCGCCAGGGGTGGCCAGGGTGAGCCTGGTGTCTCCGACCTGACGGTGGGCTGCTTGCCTCCCGCCTCTTTCTACGTGGGAGGACGTCGACCTACTGTATTTTGCCATGTATAATGCGCACCACGTTTCTGTGTGCATCACACACGGGATTCTTATACCCATTATTATGCCCACGTATAATGCGCATCCTTATTCCTCCCCCCACCCAAATTTGGGCAAAAGTGCGCATTATACACGGCAAAATACGGTCATTGTGTTGCATTTACTATCATGGTCTCGCAGCCCACCCAGGTGCTGGCAGACACAGCCTTGCCCCTGGGATATCAGCCATGCAAGGGCGGGGGCCTTTCTCTGGCCCGCTCATGGGGGTCGGTGCCCGGCACAGAGCAGGGGCTCAGGGAACCGTGGCCGTGGCAGGGACAGTGCTGCCAGGAGCCGGTCCCGGTCCCCAGTGTCCTTGGCCAGGGCTAGGGTAGTGGTTCAGCTGCCTTGGTTACAGGTGGGGAGGCTGAGAAGCAGGTCACAGCAGGGCTGGGACAAACCCTGGCCTGACAGCCGCTGTCCCTGGTCCCTGGCTCCCCCGGCACCCACGAGTGGGCCGCCGTGCGAGTGACCGGGTGGGTCTGCGAAAGCCAGGGGATCAGTGACGCTGCTTTGAATGAATGTAGGGAGGGCGACTACCTGGCAGTCCCAAAGTGTGATGAGACCCTGGCCCCCCACAGCCGCCGCTCTGGGTGCCGGCAGACCTTCCTCAGTCTCCCTGCCAGAGCCCGCGGCGCTGGTGAGTGCCCAGTGCCCTGGGGCGGGGCCTACCGTTGTCAGCCGCCAGGAAGGTGGCCTCGTAGACATTGTTTTTGACGTACAGGGACTCGCGGTCAAGGATGGCCGCCGTGGTGACCTGCCCGTTGGTGGCGTTCATGTGCAGCCAGCTCGCAGGGTCCGACAGCTTCGAATATCTGTGGAGCGGGGTGCGGGAGGAGAGGCGTGGGGTGGACACGCTGGCCTGGCCCCGAGCGCCCTGCGGGGCCAGCCCGCATGCTGGGTTCGCGGAGGCTTCCCCTGTAGCCCCTGCAGGGCCCTCCCATGGGAGGGCGGCAGCCGGGCCTCACGGCCACCGAGGTGGATGGGCTACAGGTCCTCACGAGGACCCCAGGAGCAGGGACTTTCATGGCTCCCCTTCACAGGTGGGGAAACTGAGGCACAGAGAGGTGAGTGGCCCACAAAGTTGCGTAGCTGGTGCAGTGAGGCCGGAGCGGGACCCAGCCCGACTGCTGAGGTCATGTGCCGGTCAGGGTGCCGCCTGTGGCTGTGGGATTGTCCCCCCCGTCCCCATCCCCCACCCCGGCCTGTGTCAGATGGGCCGGGACCCCAGGTGTCCCCAGAACTGGGTCCTTTTGCTCCAGCCTGGAAAGGCCCTGTGTGTGGGGCCCCTGGGAACCCTGGTGGGGCCTTCGTGGCTGCAGGTTTCACCGGGTGTCCGGGCTCCTTTCCCTGGCAAGCGGGGGGCCCGAGGGTGAGGAGCCCTGTGCACAGACCCACCTCACCACCTGCTGCCTGAAGCGGTCGGGGTCCACTGCCGAGAAGGCGGTGAGTGCGGTGCCGGGGGGCACACCCTCTTCCAGGCGGATGAGCTTGTGGTTGGAGGGGAAGTAGGGGGCCTCGTTGACATCCGTGACTGAGATGGTCACCCCCGCCGTAGACTGGAAGGACATCTGGACCCCGCTGGCCAGGGGCGCCTGGTTGGCCACCATCACAGTGAGCATGAATGCTCTGTTCAGCTCGTAGTCCACTGCCTGGAGTGGGGGGGAGGCGGGGGGTGAGCCGCGGGGCCGGGTGGGGGTGCCCGCAGGGAGGGATGGTCAGCACCCACCACCCTGTCAGCTGGTGTGCTGCCCCCACCCCGCTTGGTACCCAGGAGGCTGGTCCCAAGGCATGCCGCCCCCGTGTCTCTGGCTTCTGGGTGTAGCCAATGGGAGGAGAGCGCTTGGGTAAGGGGCCCCCCACCCACAGCCGGCTCGCTGAGGAGCCAAGCACGAGGGGGAGGGACTTAAAGCTGTGCAAGGGTGCGGGGGGCTGGACACAGGCACGGGGTGTGGGCCACGGGGGCCCCCGCTGCCCGGCGCCCCTGGGGAGCCCTCATCCTCGCCAGGTGTGGCCTCCTGGCCGCTGAAGGAAGGGGTGCTGCCTGCTGCCTCCCTCCGCGGCCCACAGGGCCTCTCACCTGCCTGCCACCCAGCGCGGGGCTGCGCGGGCTCAGGTGGGCCTGTGGTTATGCGAGGGGCCTGCGGGGCCCTCGGTGGCCCATGCTGGCTGCCAGCCTGTCGAGGTGCCCAACGCAGAATCAGCTGCCTGTCACCCCCTGCCTGAGAGATTCCTCTGGGGGCTTCTGCCCAGAGACCACGACCACACCCCGCCTCGTCCCCAGGTGCGAAGGGGCGAACCCTCCATCTCTCCTTGATGTCAGACGCCCCTAGGCACACAGCACCCACCTGCACCCACACGGGGCCAGGGTCGCCCCCGCCCCACTCCCCGAACCCAGTACCAGCCGACGCATCAGTCCCCCGGCCCAGGTCCCTTTGCGAGTTGGCCGGAGACGGCACTGCTCTGTTTAAATTCACGGTCACATAAGATAACGGCGTCTCTGTCTACAAACGGGCCACTAAAGGCTGGTCTTCTCGTGTCTGCGGGTCCGTGTCCCTGGCGGACGTTGAGAAATGTTGCCTGTCAGGCGCTAAAAACCGCCGCCAGCCCGAGCGAGGACACCTTCCGGAAAGACTATTATGGCCAATAACGTCCGCAGGCGAGCGCCACCAAGAAGGTTTGTAATGGAGGAATCAATGTGTAATTCGCTCCAATAGCTTCAAAGAGGGCGGCGGGGCCGGCTCTCGGCTCGGGCGCCCGGGGCTGGCGGGAGGGAGGCACAGAGGCGGCCGCCGTCCGGCTGACCCCTTCCCGGCATGCCCGCCGCGCGACCCTCTGCGGGGCCCTGGACCGTGCTCACTCCCAGCCCTGGCCGGGCTTGGTCTCAGGGCCAGCAAACGAGTCCAATTCCTGGCTTTTGAGTTTAAACTCAGGTCCAGGGTGACGACAGGAAGAACCTGTGCTCAGTCTGGTGGAGGGCTTCTCCCTGGAGGAGGCCGTGACTTCATGGCTGGAGGAGGGAGGGGGTGGTGAGGGAGGGCAGAGGGGACCGTCTCCTGAGGAGAGTGGGGATGGTGACAGACGCCCTGTTAAGGGGGAGTGCCAGCCAACGAGCGGTGCACCCGAAGCTGGGCAGAGCCTGAGAGGTGCAGGGGCTCACAGAGACCCGGAGGACAGCCGTAGAGGGGGGCGTGTGGGACAGAGTGGGGACCAGGAAGACCCTCTCGCGACGCCGTTGCCCTTCCTTTGATGGTGAGCGAGCTGGACCTCAGAACTGGGAGGAATGACGCTGCAGGATCTGTGAGAGGAGGCTGAGGGCCTGGTAACCAGACGTCCCTGCCCAGGACACCTACTCCCCCCACCAAACATGCAACTGTCAGGGAAGGGCGCAGGCCCCGCTCCGGGTGTCCCTCCACTGGGGACGTGGTGCTGGAACTCGAAGCTGGGTCACTGCTGGGAAGGAGAGGCCTGCATGCCTCCAGTGTGCACCTGCCGCGGGGACACCTTGGGCTCCCAGCCCCTCCTCCCGGCTGTGGGCACGCCCCCCTGCGGCCTGGTGGTGTTGGGGCTGGGTCTGCAGTGCGTGGACATGGCATGGTGCCTGATGCTCCTGGGGGACCCGGGTACTCTGCGTGGAATTAAAGGGCCCTTTGTTGGAGAAACCAGGGAGGACACCTGGTGCCTGATGACGGTGACAACGACAATGACAGCAGCGGATTCTATCACGAGCTCTTACTGCGCACCAGGTGCCAGACCAAGTCTTTTATGTCCAGGATCTATTTTAACATGAGCGGTGGGCCCAGGCGCAGCCTCATTTTGTGGGTGAGGAAACTGAGGCACGGAGAGGCAGATGGCCCGTGGCAGGGGTCAGAGAGAGAAGAGCCGGCGTGGGATCCGGGGGCTGATGTCCCCAGGGCACCAACTTTCCCCGTGGGCTGGGCTGCCTCTCTGCCCTACAGCCCCTGGGCCCTGCACACGTCAGCCCCTCCTGGTTGCCCTGGGGGGACAGTGTCTGGAAGCCAGCCGTCCTCACCAAAGAGCGCAGAGCCAATTCGAAAATGCCGTCTGGGAGGAAACGTCTCACCTGACACAGACTGTGAGTGGAAATTTCAGAGACATGCCCTGAAAGGCATAACAGCAAAAGGAGGAGACAAGCGGGGAAAGTGTGGTGTCACCTGCCGAATTCTGCCTGGGACATGGTGGCCGTGGCTGCGGGGACCGTGGGGCTGTGTGCCCTCTCAGCTCGAAGTGCTCGGAACTAATTTTAAGATTTGCACGCACTGAGGCCCGCTCGTGAATTTTAACAGAGTCGTGACCAGGATGCGGTGTCACCCCCGGGGCCCTTCCTGCTGCCCCTGCAGAGCCACACCCTCCCCGCCTCCAGTGGGCTTGGGGACTTGGCCGCAAGGACAGTCTGGAGGGGGAGCGCAGAGCCCGAGTCACTGGGAGAAGCACCAGAAGGATCTTCAGATGTTAGCAGAACGAGCCCTGGCATTTCACTGCAGAAATATTCCCCCCAGGAGGGGAGTGGATAGAACAACTCCCGGCTGTTTACGCAATGGAATACTGCTCGGCTATAAGAAAGGGGACAGTTTCACCCTTTGGCGCAGCATGGATGGACCTGGAGAGCGTCACGCTAAGTGAAACAAGCCGGTCAGAGAAAGGCAGATACCATGTGATTTCACTCCTATGTGGGATCTAATGGCCAAACTACACTAACAAGCAAAACAGAGACAGGCTCAGAGATGGAGAGCAGGTGGCAGCTAAGGGGGCCGCGGGGGTGGCGGGGTCAAGGGAGAAGGGAGAAGGGAAAAGGACTCGTGGGCACGGACAGCAGTGAGCCGAGCGTGGGCTGGTGGGGAAAGGGTTATAAGGGGGCTCAACAGTGGGAAAAAATATAATGAAAAAAAAAGAAAGAAAGAAAGAAAGAAAGAAAAAGAAAGAAAGAAAGAAAGAAAGAAAGAAAGAAAGAAAGAAAGAAAGACCCCCCCAGGACGAAGCTGGCTTTCACTTTGTCTCAGGAATGCAAGGACGGTTTGACATCCGTCTGCGAAGGGACCTCGCCCTTCAGGGAGGGCACAGGGGTAACTTCCCGGGTGGGGTTGGCCGGTCAGGCTGCTGAGTCCCTGCGGGTCACATGACGGGGTCCTGCCTCTGCCGCCAGTGGGTTGGGCACTGTCCTTTGCCCTTGGGTCTAAGGGGTGGCATGCAGTTCCCCTGAGGACCGTGTCTGTTGAATTTGCCCTGGGGAGCGGGCGGGTGGCTGTGCCGGGGTGCCCGCCAGGAAGTGAGGGAAGCACCCACCTTCGCCACGGTGACCAACCCCTCGTTGGTGATGGGGTCCGTGCGGACGGTGAAGTGCCCCGAGGGGTCCCCGCTGATGATGCGGTAGACGGCGTTCCAGTTTGGAGAGTGGGGCTGATCCCGGTCCATGACGGTGAGGTTTGCGACCACCATCTCCACCCGGTTCTCGGGGACTTCCCCTGCATACTGCAGCGTGTGACAGAAGAGAATGGCACAGGCCCTTTAGAAGCCGGGAGAGGTCGGGAGGGACTCCGCCAGCTGCTCCCAGGCCTGCGACTCCCCTCCGTGGGCGGCCCCTCCCATAGGCGGCCCCTCCCGTGTTTGCAGTGGCATCTTGGGGGGCTCCGGCTCCTCCAGTGAGGCCCTGCAAGGCCCAAGGTTCACGTCTGCCCCGTCATGGCCCAGCTGAGCCTTGCCTGCGCACACGCTCATGCGCACACACGTTCTGGTCCCCATCAGGCCTTTCTTGTGTCAACAGAGGACCGAGGCCAATATCAGGGACACACGGGAGCCTGGGGCGTCCTTGCAGGATGCGGGTGAAATGCAGGGAGGGGTTGCGACTGAGCAGAGCCCGTCTGGGCTCCTGCCCTGCTGCCAGTCCTGACACAGGCCTGGGGCCCAGGGTCAGTGCTGCAGACGAGCAGGTGACCCAGCTGGGGACTCAGCCCTTCTGACAATGAGGCCGCCAGCCACTCCCATCAGTGAGCGTGGCCCACGTGGCAGGGCAGCTGTGGGCAGGGAAAGGTACGTGCGCGTGCGTGCCTGTGTCGGAGCTGCGTGGCCACAGAAGCCAGGGGATGAGGTGGGTACAGATACCTAGGGATTCCCGGCTGTATTCACAGCAGCACAGCCCCGACTGGGACCGCTGCGCCCACGCCGGGCCTCACCGGCTCCCCGGGTCACCCTATTCTTACTCCCGTTTGCCGCAGCGAGAGTGGTGAAGACCCTGGGGGGCCACAAAGGGAGGGGCCCAGAGTGTCAGTCCCAAGTGCCAGGCACGGTGCCAGGGCTGGCCTCTCCCAGAAGGATGACCCCTTGGCCCAGTCCCTTGGGGAGTCACAGGCGGGGAAAGAAGGGGCCCAGGGGGGCAGCAGGCCTCGGCCCCCGTCCCCCCGGAGTTCCTTGCACCGCCCGCCTTCAGTGAGGTGCCCAAGCCTCCGCCAGCTCCCGCCATGGCAGAGTGCTGGGCAGTCACGGCGAGGTGGCCGCCCACGTTCCCACTCCGGAACCGACTCAGTGCCACTTCACACCCAGGAAGCCCTCGCTGTGCCCTGGAGGCCCCAGCCCCGCTGCAGGCCTGACCTGCGGCCCCTGAGCGACTCTCGAAAGCCCAGGTGCCCAGTGCCGTGTGTTGGGCAGCCAGCTGCACGTCCCCAGCCATCCGGGCATTTCTGTGGCTTCTGCAGTGGCAGGTGGCAGGACCCCATCCAGCGCTGGGGACGGGTGCCAAGGTCCCTGCACCTGGTTGCCCCTGGTGGAGCCCCCACACTGGCTGCACGTGGCCCTCACGTGCTCTGGCAACTCCCCGCTCTGCTTCAGCCGCAGCCGGATTCGGGTGGTGCCGTTGGAGAGTACCCGCCTCAGCCCAGCTGTGAAGGGGCGCCAAGCCCGGTGGGGCCCCATGGGAGGCCTTGGTCCCCCGAAGCGGGTCTTGGTCCCCGAGAGTCACGGGCCTGCAGTTTCATGGTGCAGGCAGAGCTGCGCATCCCGGGCCTGACTCCTCCCAGGCCTTGGGGTGCAGTGTGTTCGAAGAGTCTATTTAAATTCATGCAAGTTTAATAAAGGTTCCCGGACAAAGGCCTAAGCCCTTAAATCCAGTGTAGGATTTTCACAGGAGCTTCTCCCCGGCCGTAACTAGTTTTCAATTTAATTTCTCAGGTTTTCAGGCACAGGGACAGCCTCTCCCCTGCCCCACGGGACGCGAAGGTGGCGAAGTAAGGAAGGAAAAAGCTTAAGTGTTGGCCCAGGTTTTCTTTCCCGGAGAGGCGACCCGGAATGCAGAGGCGCAAGCCCCCCCACCCCGTCCCTCGGTGTTGAGATCTAACTGGTTCTCCCAGCCTGGAACTGAGGGCTGTGGCACTGTGATGGCCAGAGCCGTGAAGGCTGGCCTGGGAAGCCCCTGTCCTGCCAGGAGGTGTTCCAGGCTCCGCAGGCCTCGGAGTGGGAGGGGCCGCAGACACCGGGAGGGGCGTGCACAGACCCCGGCCTGGTGATGCAGGGCGGGGGCCGGAGGCCGGACCTCCCTCCAGGACCTGAGGGCGGGGCAAACTGAAGGTCCTTGAGAGGGGTCTGCTGGCTGTGTCCTGGGACCACTGGCGCTCCAGTAGCTCCCCCTCCCCTGCTCACTCTGAGAGCCGAACGCAAAGGGCAGGCAGTGCGCCCTGCAGAGCAGGTGCGGCTCAGACGAAGTTTAATTCACACTTAATAGGAGTCGGATCCCGCACCTCCCCCCATCTCAGCTTCTGCTGATTGTCCCTGATTAGGCTCGTTAAGAACCGCCTGCTGCGTGGGGGGCGTGGCCAGCCCTCACCCGTGCCCGCCACTGTGCCCAGCAGACAGCCCCCTAGGCCCCCTGCCTGTCACCCATCTGGAGAGGACATGCTTCAGGTCACCCCGATACCAAGAATTTAAAGATGCCCGGAGATTCCACGTGGCCCAGAGCATCTGTCACCGGGGTGGGTGACCCACGCTCAGAGGAGTGCGTGTTCTGCGTGGGTCCATCTGGAGGACGTCCCAGAGCAGCGAGGCCCACTCGGGCGGTGGGCAACAGTGGAGCAGCTGCTGGTGGGACGGGTCCGAGGTTGTGCTGGTGGGGAGGTGCTTGTGTCTTCACGGGGTGGGTGATGGTCGTAGGCACAGACATGGGTGACAGTCCACCGACAGCTCGCTCAGGACCTGTGCCTTACGCCGCAGGCTGGGCAGACCCCGGGACAGTGAACAGAACCCTGTCCGTAGTGAGGTGGGAGGCCCGCAGCCCTGGGGGTTGATGGGGCCATTGCCTTTGTCTCCTGTCAGTCAGCAGCTGACCCACTGGGACGTGGGGAATGGGAATCCGCCAGCCTGGGGCTGGAAGGTGGGTGAAGGCCCTGCCCGGCCTTGTGTGGGGCTTACTGGCTCCCCGTGCAGCCCGCAGTCCCCTGTCTGTGGGGTCGCCTGTGCGCCCGCCTGGCCACAACCTTCTTCGGGGCACCTTGGTACAAGAAACCCCACCTGCAGATGGGGAAACCGAGGCATGGGCCGAGATTGGGAACAGGGTGGGGCTCCGTGCATCTCAGGCTGTTCTCTGAGGGCTCCTGGAAGACCCTGACTCCCTGGTGTGCCCCCTGGGGCGCTCTGCACCAAATCCAGTGGGACCCGGGGTGACCAGGAGGGCGGGGCTGAGCCCTGAGCTGCCGGGGTAGCCTTAGCGCCTCAGGCCTGGAAGCCCGTCCTTCCCTCTCATCAGGGACAATGGCTTGGTTTCCATGGTGACCGCAGCGGGCCTGAGGCTGCTCCCTGGGGGGCCTTGGTGGTTAGGGGCCTGTCACAGCCCTGACCCCCGACACTGGAGTGCATCAGGCTGGCGCCAGGACAGCGCGCGTCCTGGGGAAGAGAGTGCTCGCTTCGACCTGGGCACCTGCCCTCGACCAGCTGAGGCCCCTGACCCAGAGGACGGGCCTGGAACACCGTGGGCTGCCTGCCCGCACCCCATGACCGCTACAAAGTCGCTACAAGGTCACTACAAGGTCGCCACAGGCATGATTGCCGCTCTGCAGAACGGGGCGAACGGTGTCCACCCAGGAGCGCAGTGGGGAGGGCCAGGCTGGCCCAGCTCCTGCACCCGCACGGCCTGGTGGGTCCTAGAGACAGCCGGGCCTTCCTGCCACCGTCACAGGTGGCACACGTGGAAGAAGGGTGACCAGGTGCAGGCCAGGCCGGAATGGGGTCTGGGGCCTGGGCGCCATTGCCCTCCCAGGGCCCCTAGGGAGCTGCTCCGCCCACGTCCTGACTCCCAGGGACGAGGGGCCCTGGGCCTGTCCCGCCATTGCCTCCAGGGGCCAAACCGCACTGGCAGCCCTGCGCCCTCTGTGCGGCGATCTGCGCTATGGCCACCAGGTGGCGCTGCGTCCTCAGGGCCGAGGGGCGCAGGGACGTGGGCTGTGAGGCCTCTGGCTAAGGAAGGGGCGCAGGGAAGCAGGATGAGGGGTGCTTGGAGGCCGTGTTGCGGCTCGTCTGGGGGATCCTGGCCCAGGAGATGCCTTCACGGCAAGCCGACTGGCCCACCGAAGAAGAAGGGAATCTCCTCTCTGTCCCCCCCACTCCCAGACCCCCTCCCTTCGCTGCTTAACTAAAGCACAGCTCCTGCGGGCCCCTCCCAGCTGCCCCGCCTCCAGGCCGCGTGGCTTCGGGCACGCGACTTAGCGTCGCTGAGCCTCGGCCTCCTCCCCCAGCTGCTCCTGGCCCCACGGGGTTGGCGCGGGTCAGGCAGGCCTGGCTGGGCCTGTGGGACAGCTGCCTAGCAGGCCTGCGCCGTCCTTGCCCTCCCGGCTTGCCCACTCTGGCCCGCAGTGGCCCCGCGAGAGGCAGCCTTGACCCCAGCCCCTCTCTGACCCTTCCCTCTGCCCGTCCTGGGCCCCGGCCCTGCCGCGCTACTGGACGGGCACCCGAAGGGGCGCTGCGTACCCTCACTGTGTCCGCACCCCCTTGGGGTTCAGAAAGACGTCTGGGGGACACTGTGCTTCTTGCCAAGGACCTGGGAGTCATCAGGGAGACTGTTAGCTGGGGAGCGGGGACAGAGCTGAGCGGGGACCCTGGAGGCGGCCATGCGGCACAGAAAGGGCTCCTCCAGCATGCTGGGCACTAGTGAGCCTCCAGGGTTTCACGCGAAGGGGCCACCTGGGGACAGGAGCCCCGTGACCCCACAGCTTCACCCCTGGGATGTTCCCTGCGTGTGGACACTTTGTCTCTGTGACTCGTGGGCTCTGACTCCGGATGGACATCCAGCAACTTTCTGTGGGTGAGTGGATGAATGGCTGTCCACCAGGAGGCCTTGGTCACTTAGGCCCAGCCTGGCGTGGGGCCTGGTCACCACCCGCTGGCCGAGCCCGACGGAGAAGAAGGCACTGTTTGTCCTCACCACCCCCCTTCCCCATTCCACTCCCAGAAGCCACGGAGGGGCTGCTGCGTTCCTCCTGCAGAGACCTTCTGTCCCTGGCCAAGGCCCCACCTGGGCACCCCCGGCAGGCCCATGGCATACTCAACCACACGCGTGGCTCCAGGAGGGGCTGGGACACCGGACCCTCGCCAGGGCCCGAAGGCCACCTGTCCACATTTCCACGTTCAGAAAGAGGGTCCGGCTTGCTCTGCCCTGGGAGCCTCTCGGGGGCCACCCATCGCTCCATATCGGTGCCGCTGTGCCGGACTGGAGCACAGGCCAGCCCCTGGAGGAGACCCCGGAAGTGCCACCCTGCATCCGCAACCCCTCCCGGGGCCTCTGTCCCTCTCCCCCATCTGCCTGGCTCCTCCAGTCCACCACCGGCAAGGGCAGGGGTGCTCCCAAGTGACGGTGCATGGCTGCACAGCGCGGGGCGGGGTGGGGGTGGGGCGCCTGGGGCTCACCGTACTGGCGGTGAACTCCGGCGGGTTGTCGTTCACGTCCGCCACAGTGATGATGGCCGTGGCCGTGTTCGAGAGGCCATAGTTCAGGTTCCCCTCCATGTCAGTGGCCTGGATGATGACTGTGTACTGCTGAACTTTCTAGAAGGAACGAGTTGGGGGAGAACAGACGGTCAGTGTGGGGCTAGTTCACAGGCTGCTGACACTTTTCATCACAGGAGCATGAATTTGCCACGGCTGGGTCCCCCATCGTCCGCCGCCCGCAGGCGGCCGGCCGTCGGGCAGGCCCCGGGCTCTCAAGGCCAGGCCTGGGTGGAGGATGTCCTCTGTGGGGAACCGTGCAGCCCTGGGGGCCAGCTGCCTTTCCACCGCGGTGGCTCTGGCTGTTGTAAGTATAGACGGAAATGGGTGCCATCAGAGCGGGACACAGGGCCGGGGTTCCTGTGCCGCATTGGGTTTGGAAATCCAGGGGCGGGCAGTTTGGAGAGCGAATGGCAATCCCACAGACGCGAGTCTGGAAGGGCCTCGTCCCTGCAGCGTTTGCAGCCTCTGGCCTGGCGGCAGACGGGGGCGTTCAGACAGGAGACAGGCCCTCTGCCCACTCTTTGCAGGTGCGCCGAGGTGAGCCCACGCTGTTTGAACGAGGCCCTGAAGGAGGGCGCGCGGCCCTCAGGGGCGGGGGCTGGCGCCACCGTCAGGCCCCGCAGCCGGGCCACCTGGCCCTTGCCGGGACTCCCCAGGGCCGATGTCCCTGAGTCAATGGAGCTGGACTTTTCTGCACCCCTGCTCTGAGCCAGTGATCACAGGTGTTTCCCGTGTGGCAGGCGAGGACAAGTCTGGTGGCGGCTCTCTGCCGGGACCACAGCCCACCTCTCCCTGGCACCATCCAAGGCAGAAAGGGACTTTATGACATGCCTTCCAAGTGACAAAATATCTAGAGTCCTACTGCTCCGTGAGGTTATGGGAAAAGGCCAGCTCCCAGCCACGAGACTCAGGGACACAGCCTCAGGCTCCAGAAAGAGCAGACGCTCATCAATCTGTCTCTCTTTCCATCCACCCCTCCCTCCTCCCTCTGTGCACCCATCCATCATCCATCCATCGTCCATCCACCCTTAATATCCCTCCGTCTCTCTATCCCTTCCCCCTCCCTCCCAGGCCAGCCTGGAGGCAGACGGCAGAGGTGTGGGCGAGCCCAGCCCAAGTGGGCCCTGCTTGGACTGGTGCGCGGAACAGGCGGAAACCGACGGCGGTTGTCTCAGGTGGTTGGGCTTAGTCATGCTCCCTCGTGCAGCGGGGCTACCCGGCTCACGCCCAGATCCTCCCCAGGTCCCTGAGGCTGGGGGCCTGGCTGCGGACCCCCTCGGCAGCCTCATCTTGACCCGGGCCCCCCATGGCCTCTGTACAACCTCCCCTGGTCCCTGGCGCGGCCTCCCGCCACCGGCCTTCGTGCACACGGTCCCCTGTGAGGAACGCCGCTTCTCTAGTTAACGCGGGCTCTTCTCAGGCCTTCGCACGCGTGCAGCTCTAACAGAATTAATTCTCCCCCTGCTCCCGACCGGCCCGGCCCCCGTCTCCTTGCTGCCTCCACGGCGCATGTCATGGTTCTGATTCTGCAGCTGTCATGCTGTCACCTGAGTGTTACTGTGTCCTTTGCCACATGGAGCCCTGGAGGCCACACTGCCTCAGTGACCACGTGCCCCGAGGGTCAGATGCAGTGCCTGGCACATGGCAGGTGCTCCATGAATGTACCCCGAATGTTCTCAAGCGCCTGTGGTGACAGCAGAGAATCTGAGGAAAGGCAGACCAGTCCACCGGGGCCCCTGGGCACCCCGTCAGGCACCTGGACGTTTGCGGGCAGTTGGGAGGTGCTGAGGGGGCAGTGAGTGGAGTCACACGACCGGCTGATTGTGCACAACGGGCCCGCTGCTGTTGATTTGTGTAAATAAAGTTTTATTGGTGCACGGCCACGCCCTCTCACACATCAGCTGTGGCTGTTTTCGCAGTGACCACAGCTGAGTGGAGGGGCTGGGACAGAGATCCTGTGGCCTGCAGGGGTCACAGGGCTGGTATGAGGTGTGGGGGGTGCTGACTCCCGGCCCCATCCTCCCTCGTCACCAAGGAGGCGGGTGTCAGGGGGCAGCCCCTCAGCGCCCAGGTGAGAAGACCACCAGGGCTCCTCCTCCTCAGGCTCCTAGAAACGCCAGGCGCGGCCGGGCCCACGGGGCGGTAACCAGGCCCACCAGCCACAGCGGCACACGTGACCAGCCGGCCAGCCATGCCGCGGCCCTCGGTTGGCCCCCGTGTCCCCATCGGAGGCGGGGCAGGGCCCCGTGCCTGGGGGGCTTCACGGCAGCGGTGAGCAGGGCCACGCTGGCCCTGCGTAGCTGAGGTGCCCGTCCCTGCTCTCGGGGCCTTCGTGCGGCACCAGCTGCCCACACGGCGACAGAGAGAGGTGCCTGGTGGGCCTGAGAGCGGGGTGGGCAGCAGGCAGACAGCCCGGCCAGCACCCCTGCCGGCTCGCGTTGCCTTCGTCTGTACAAGCTTGTGCGCAGAAACCGTCATGCCCGACTCACGGCGCGGCCCAGCAAGGGCCCCTGTGCCTCGGCAGAGAGAAGGCGCCCCTCCCCCTGTGCAGCACAGGCACAGGGCTCTGCCCCAGCTAGGGCACTGCAGGGGCAGGCTGGGGACGCAGCCAGCACCAGTGGGGAGGCTGGTGGACGGCATCTCAACCCTGGGCTCCCACAGGCCCTTGGTGGAGGGCACGGGGCCCGGCCCCGGGAGCCGCCTCTCACCTGCGCCTTGCGCAGGCTGCAGGCGCCCGCCCCGCGCTGGGCCTTGAGCCACTCCGGCCCCCTCCCCGCGGGGGACATGCAGAGCGAAGCCGGTTTTCCCACGAAGCCACAGGCAGCCTCGCCTGGGACGCTTTGCAGCTCCCACCCAGTTCCTCTCGCTCTTCCCACCTCTGACTTCTCCTCTCTCCCAGGGCCGACTTGGAAACTGAACTGCAGGGGACCTCAGTGGTGTCTCCCCAGAGTGCGGAGGGGGCATTTCAGGCCCTTTTCAGGCCTACACCCAGTTGTCATGTCTGGGGGGCTGCCTGTCGCCTGTCTGCAAGACTGCAATGTCCTGCTCAGCGAGGCCTTGCCCGTGACCCCATGAACCTGCGGCCCCCTGGTCCCTGCCTTTGGGGCTCTGCCTGTCTGACCGCCTGGTGGGAGGGAAGGAGACCAGGGCTGGCCAGCTGGGGCCCTCAAACCCCACGCCCTGACCGGCCCCCAGGACCCGCCGCCCCTGCAGGGGGCCAGAGAGCGGAAAACCAGAAGACCGAGGCCCACAGCAAGGGAGGGATTCAGCCCAGAGGAGAGAGGAAGGGGGCGCTCACTCTGGAGGCTTGTCCTGTGGTCAGCCCCGCAAATCTCAGAATCACAGCCTCCACTCGGGACCATCCTCCAGACGACGCTGCCGAGAGGCACGGCATCTTGGAGACAGAGGACACACGTGTGCACCAGCTTGTGTGTATGTACATGCATAGTGCATGTACACGTGGGTGTGCAAGCCTGCACACACGTGTATAGGTGTATCCAGTATGGATCCGTGTATCCATCGCAGGCACAGGAGGGTGTGCCTGTGTGTGCAGCCGGCCGCCACTAGAGGGTGCGCTGTCCCCACTTTTGGGGCCCGGGTGGGGTCTCTCCGGGCCTGGTGGGGGTGGGAAGCAAACGCAGCAAACAGAGGAGGAAATGCGCGACCAGGCGGAGCTCAGGGTCTCGGCCCCGGCCCAGAGCACGGGGCGGGGGAGGGGGGCTCAGGCTCCTCCACGTGGCTTTTGGTTCAGAAAGTGGACTTTTCAGACTCAGTCATGGCCACCATTTTCTTCCCCCGGCCCCTGTGCAGGAATGGTGGTCAGGGGCCGCAGGACCCGTGTGCAGCCCCGGGATGGCGGGCGTCCCCTGGCACCTCTGGACACAGACGCTCCGTCCATTGTCGTCCCATCTTCACGCAGGGCTTGGGCCCGGCGTCGTCTGTATTACAAAGCCTGGCTTGGGGCCTTGCATCCCGGCCCCACGTGCTCAGCAGCATTTAGGGGCGGCCAGGTGGGTGAGGCCCGAAGAGCGGGCCTGCAGAGCGGGCAGCGCGGGCTGTGTTTGCGGCCCTGCCCTCCACCGGCCCGCCCGCCGCCTAGCGCCCTTCACTCAGCGCCTGCCCGTCCGCCTGCCCACCCCATGGAGCTGCAGTGAATTTATTAAAACAGGACTTGGCCACTTTCAAGTTCAAGAGGAGGGAAGGAACCGGAAGAGGCCGTCCCTGGGGTTTCGCGGCCTCCCCCAGCTCAGCATTTAAATTTTGCAGAACATCCATCAATCAGGCAGCTGCAGGCTTGCCCTGGGAAAGCACCACGCCGGCCCGTGTGCCCTCCGCCCTCCCTGTTCCCCGCGCGGGGCTGCAGCCCACCCCCAACCGGCCGGCTACAACCCGCGGCCCCTCCTGGCAGCCCCCCTCCCCGAAGGCTGTGCTTCCCTCCTGGGCTGGTGGCCCTGCTGGAGCCTCGGTCCTCAGACGCGGAGAGGCAGCACGCGGGGCTGGGCCCTGCCTGTGTCTGCTTGACGCAATGTGCGGGGACGCGGCTGCAGGGCTCACAGGACGAACATGGCGGACGAGGAACCACGGGCTCCATCCTTGTTCTCTGAGGGCCTCGAGACGCTGGGGTCCCCAAAGCAGCCACTGGTGGAAATGACCCCGACGTCTCCGACAGAGGAGAGTGATCCGAATGAGGTCCGCCCGCCTGGCGGGATGGTTCAGCCGCATAAAGGAGAGGAGCCCTTGGGTCCGACCCCACCCCGGCCCCCGCCCACCGATGGGCGCTCGGCTGTGAGCTGCTCTGGCTGGGAAGACGTCACCTGCAGCCGAAGTGCCCAGAGGCGCCCGGAAAGCAGTGACCAGGATGAAAGGCCTGCAGTGGTCGCTGGGGTCACTTTGGCGGCTCAGCCCCCGAGTACAGAGTGAAACTGGGAACCCGGGAGCACAGATAGGACCTTTTAAAAAATTTATTTATTTATTTACTTATTTACTAACAGAGAGGGGAAGGGAGGGAGAAAGAGAGGGAGAAAAACATCGATGTGTGGTTGCCTCTCGTGCGCCCCCTGCTGGGGACCTGGCCCGCACCCCAGACATGTGCCCTGGCTGGGAATGGAACCGGCGACCCTTCGGTTCGCAGGCCGGCGCTCAGTCCACTGAGCCGCGCCAGCCGGGGTAGACAGGGCTTTTGATTGTGTATTTTTTCTTCCCTTAGCAGGGCGATGCGGCTTCTCTTGCGTCCCCTCGGGCTAATTTCTCGCTGGGAGCTGAGGAGGGGAGGCGGGCAGGGGGATGGCATCTGGAAACCCCGGAATGCTGAGGACCGGCATGTTTCAAGACCCCCAAAGCCAGCGTCCCTGTGTGTCTGGACGCAATCCGTCAGGTCACAACCCTCGGCAGCCCGAGACAGTCACACGTGCTTCCCGCTGACGCCCGAGATGCCAGACTGCAAACCTCGCAGAGGTGAGCGCGCCCCTCCCTGGAAGAAAGGGCCCCTGTGCCCCTTGGAGCCCAGGCTCCGGCAGGACGCGCCTGGATGTGGGGACGCCACAGGAGGGAGCTCAGGAGAGCGGAGGCGGGGGGTGCCATGGAGATGGGGCAGGGGCGCGGCACAGCACAGTGGCCGGGGTTCCCAGGGGGGCGATGTTGCCTGGAGGTCGGGTCAGGGGATCCCGTTTCAATGGTGAGTCGAGCACGAGGGGCAGCTGAGTTTTTTTGACAGTCACTGACACCCACCAGTGACTGCTGACCGGTCTCTGCGGTTGGGGCTTGCGTGTTGCCTGTCCGGCACTGGCCTTAGCAGTCGCCGCTGCAGAAAACCCCTTCCTCCTCACAGTGGGCAAAGGCGTATGTCCAGCCAGGCCACCGAGCCACGCCCTGGACCGGGACTCAGGTCGGAGGGCTGGTCCAGAAGTGCCTGGTGGAAGCAGGCGACCCGGGGGACAGCCCTTCAGACGACGCTTGGCAGAGCCCTGTGTGGTCTCGTCCGGCCTCGGCCCTCAGAAGCCCCGCAGGGTCTGGGACACCGCGGATCGGCTTAGACCTTGGCCTGTGCCGCCAAGCATTTGGCGGCCAGAGATTAAACAGAAAGAAGGCAGAGGCCTCCCTTTCCTCCCAAGGTGCCTCTGGGCAGCTGGTTTGGTCTCGTCCTCTGAGCTCGGGCGGGAGGCAGCGCAGGGACCCAGGGAGGGCGGCGGGACCTCCTGGGGGGTCCTCCTCCGGGCACGGCTGAGGGGGCCCCACCGGGCACCTCCGCAGTGTCCCCAGTGTCGGGGGAGCCACCGGCCCACGAGCATCGTGCCACCCACCGCGGGGAAATGCGGCATGTGCACGTGTGTGCAGCACACACACACACACATGAACACACATGTGTGCAAATGTGCACCGTCAGCTCTGCCCCTGGGGAGGGGCCGTGTGTAGAATGCCCGTTGCACGCATGGTCTCCTGTGGTGAACCCGGCTGCCGGAGCTCTTTCAGGAAAGCACGTGGCAGGTGAGAAGCCGTAGGTCGGGGGGCGCTGGTGTTGTTGTACGGAAGCTGCACGTGGAACAGCATTTTACACACGACGTGGGGGTGGGGGTGGGGGTGCAGTGAATGCAGTGACAGTGAAAATGTCCTCCTGGTCTCCCTCAGGCTGGCTCTGAGTCGTGACTGGTCCCTGCGGCCCTCGCTGCATGGCCTCCCCGGGCCCCGGCCCCGGCCCAAGCCTGTCCTCCCCACCCGCGGTCCCCACGGAGATGGCAAAACAGCGGAAGGTCCGCAGCAGCGAATTTGCGTGTCCCACAGATCCCGGCGATGGGAGACTGGCAGCCACTGCAGGGCTGTTGGGGGTGCTTTTCCTGCCTCTGCGTTTGTGGCATTCGCCGAGGGCTGCCGTGCGCTCCGCAGGGAGCCCCTCTGCACAGGACACAGAGTGCCCACCACGCGGGACACACAGGGTTGACCCCCTCACCCTCCAGCGCTCGGAGGGGGGCCTCCTATTTCCTTCTTTGTGCCCCTTTGCGTTTTCTGCCACAAGCGTGTCGCTTCCGTGAGAGGTGGAGCATCAGTGGGTGCGGCTGTGGAGAAAGCCGCACTCCGTCCGCCTCGGCCTCCCTGGCACGGGGAGGAGCAGCGTGTGCCAGCGGGGGCGCTGACCCCCCCTACTCCGCCCCTGGCCTGTTCTCCCAGGGCGACCATGGAAAACGCAGTTCAGAACTGCCCACGTGGCCGTCACGACGCTGCTCCCACGGGGCCACGCGGTCTTGTCACCAAATAACGCCTTCCTGAGTCTGAGCAATGTGACCGTGTAGACGGACATCGGCCAGTGACACCCACCAGCCCTGGGCACGGTTGCGTTTGCCGCTCCCTGAGGTGTCTTCCTCTGACGGAAACACAGGGGGGGTTGGTTTTGAAAAATGTCTGGAAGGGGTCGGTTTTGCTTCCCTGAAAACCCAGGGGGCCGTGAGAGACTCGCTGGCCCCTCCGTGTTTGGGAGGACATTTCAGGTCGAGGATGGTGGTGGCCGGCCTGCACGAGGTCCTCGGAGCGGGATGGACGCCACCAAAGAGCGAGGAAGCCGCCGGGCTGGCGGGGGCTGCGGGCCCGTCAGGCTGCTGGGCAGTGGGACCACCCCCCCAGGCTGCGCGGCTCCTCATTAGGACGCCAGGCGGGCGAGTGAGGCCCCCGGAGGGGCATCTCCACCTCGGAGCAGAGAGACACTTGAACCTCACGTGCGGCTCATCCAAGTCTCTCCTGACATTTTAATCGTGTAGAAGCGCTCCATTTACATAGCTCTGCCTAATTAGACACGGTGGCAATTACGTGTGTTGATTTTGCCCTTCCTAGAGACAGCTTTCTCCGCTGAGTGGGAAGCTGGCTCTGCAAAGAGGTGTCTCCCCCCAGAGACGCCATGGCCCACCGGCTCGGGGTCCAACGGTCTTACTGGGAAGGAAGAAAGGGGGCGCTGCCCACGTGCCCCTTCCGCACTCACTTGTGTAGAAGTCCGAGCAAAGCCAGACAAGCCGGGTCCTGAGGAGACGCCGCCCACGCGCCCGTTCCCTTGGGTCCTGGATGTTTTCAGCAGGACTGACACTCACTGTGTTCTCTGAAGCGAGGGCACCCTGACAGCCCTGGCTGACGGGAGCTCACGCGCCACCCCCCCGGCAGCTGCAGAGCCCAGGTGCCAGCCAAACCTACAAAGGCAGGTGCCCGCGGCTGCGGGGCTGGCACTCCTCAGGTTCATTTCGGGGAAGTGCCCCTCTGATGGCTGCAGGTGAACAACTCCACTCAAGGGCCCGCGAGGTGTCGCGGGTGACAGCCGGCCGGCTCCGTGCCAGTCACACTGATCAAGCCTGATGGCTCGCCGGGCGGGGCGGGGCCCTTCATGTCATGTCCCCTGCTGTCCTGTCTCCCTGATCAGCAGCGCCCGGCTCTCGGGGACCTTGTCGCCCGTCAACTCCAGTCCAGTTCCACCTCTGTCAGGTGTCATGGCGGCGCGGGGGAGGGAGGCGCGGGAGCAAGCTAGGCTTCTCAGAGAGGGGCCTTGGAGGGTTGCAGGGCGTGCCTGCGCGGTCCCCATCCCAGGCCCGGACGGGGGCTCTCGGTGGGCAGCTGGCTGCTTCAGGGTAGGATTGCCAGACAGAGCAAATGACACGGGGACCAGTCAAGTGTGCACGGGACACACTTACATGCAAGCAGCTGTTGTTGGTCTGATGCTCAGATCCAGCCGGGTTCCCTGTGTGGAACCCTGGGTGGAGCTCGGCCGGAACCACCCTGGGGGGCCCTGGGGAGGGCCGAGAAGCTGGTCTGGGTGGGCATCTGACAGACTGATACATCTTCAGTGGCACCTTCCTCCATCTGGAGAGAAACGCTGTGACTAGAATTCTCCTCCAGGGCGTTCTGGGTGATTTATATACGGCCACTCAGCACACGGTGCCTGGCCCAGGTGGGGCGTCCTTGGGCCGCCGGCGGGGGGCGCCCTGCCCACACCGGGTGCGGTCAGGCGTTTGCTCCAGGACGGGGGTCAACAGGCTGGAAGTGCTTGCAGGTGGGCAGGGGCACCTCCCGCTCGGCGCCTAGTGGGCCCGCCGGTCTGCCCTCTGTCTTCCCCTCCCTCCGACAGCCGCCCACTCGTTCACACATAAGTGAAAGTCGGGAATGGCCCCTCTTCACCCCCGACGCAGCACAGCTTGGGGAAACTGAGGCGCGGCATCCAGCGCGGGCTCAGGCTGGTGGGCCAGCAGCTGTTCTGAGGCTCGGGAGTGCGCCCTGCCCCAGCCCCCACCATCTGCTGGTCCCCTCTCTGCTCTGGACACTCTGTCCAGCCTCGAAGGCCCCCACCGCCCCCCAGAGCTCCGCAGGGCCGGCGCCCAGCTGCAGCTGTGCGTCATCTCAAGTGGGGCAGATGAGAGCTGAGCGGGGACACTCGGAAAGGCCGGCAGGGACCCCTCCTGCCACCCTGCTGCCCGGCCCTCGAGGGTGCTTGCAGCTCCTCAGGGACAGTGCGGGGGCGGCGCTCTGCTGGGCCTGGGCAGGGGTCTGCCCGGGTGCGGGTCCCTGGGCCCTGCTGGGTGGGCATCGGGGTCTGTGGGGGGCAGCGAGGAGCCTGCGGAGCAGGCACGAGGTGGGGCGGTGGAGTCACCAGCTGAGGACGCCTAGCCCCTCTGTCTCTGGACCCTCCGCCTCCGCCCGCCTGCCGTCCCCCGTTGCCCCTGCCCGCCTTAGCTGGGGGGCCAGTGGAACGGGGCTCCCAGCGACTCCTGCAGAGGGGCACGTGAGCCCGGATGCGCGTGCACAGGCCCCGGCAGGCCACAGTGCCCCCAACCCCCCGCCCAAAGGCGGGCAAGCCTCACACACGCCTGTTGCTCTTGGGCGGCAAAGGGGGGCCTCCGTCCTCAGGGCCGGCAGGGGACCCCAGGTGGGGGGAGATGGGGATGGAGTTGGGTTTGCTAACGTCTGCGAAGGCCTCACGGAGGGCCCTCACATGGTATGGCAGTTCCGGGACGCAGGCGTCTAGAAGCCGGGAGGGGCAGCTCCTCACCCCAGTCCCCCTGACTGGCTGCCGCAGGGCCTCGTCTGGCCTCCAGTGCACGCGAGGAAGGGACTGGCCGAGGACCCCCCACCCCACCCCCATCTTTGCCATCCTAGCCCAGTGTCAGGGCCTGCCTCTCCACGCCCGGCGAGCCCACGTCACCGATGGGAAGTGCTGTGTCCGGAACTCTAAGGTGCCCACGGCCGAGAGCCGGCGAGGACCCTGCGTGGCTGAGTCCCCAGCCTGTGCTGACCCTGGGGCCGCCTGCCTCCTGCCGCACTACGAGGCTGCACGGGTCACCTTCCACGTGGCCGCCTGACCCCGTCTTTCAGGTGCGCCACCCAGCACTTCCCAGGACGAGGCGGGCAGCGCTGCCCACAGCCTGGCAGGGAGCCGAGTCCGACACCCAGGCGCAAAACTTTTGGGGTCCCCATGGCCACCCCAACCATGCACACCGGCAGGACCCCTCATGGGGGACCAGCTCCGGGATTTGGCCGGGGGTGAGCTTGGCATCTGCTTTGCTGAGATGTTCTCCCACCGGCAGGACAAGACGTGGACGTCCTGGGGCCGACCCCCCGTTCCCCTGTGACCTGCCCCCCTGGACAGCTCGCTCTGCGGCTCTGATGGCCTTTGAGGACCAGGGGACTCAGCGTCTCCCCAGCCCCACGGCGCCTGCCTCACCTCCCGGTCCAGGCCGGCTGCCACCGTCACGATGTCCCCCGTCTCGCTGTTGATGGTGAACATGTTCTGGGAGGGGCTCTGGGGACTCTGGGTCAGGATGCGGTACCGCACCATCCCGTTGGCCGTGGAGCTGTCGTCGGCGTCGTTGGCTGTGACGGTCATCACGTAGGTGCCTGGAATGGAGAGAGCAGCTCAGATGGGAACCGTGGGTGCACCGGCCGCTGCCCGTGCTCGTGCACACGGCAGGCGTCGCCGGCTGATCACAGGTCCCTCCGGAGCCAGGCGCTGCCTTCCCCTCGCCTCGGGCCGGCGCCTGCCCGTCGTCGGAGGGCGCACCGGAGAGCACGCCCGTCTCCCCCGCACCCCGCCCCACAGGGAGCCGCTGGAGGGCTCTTCCGGAGCTCAGAGCTCCTTGAAGGCCAGCTGCCCTGAAGTCCCTCTTTCCCAGTGGGGGACGACTGGACTCCACGGAGAAGCACGCAGGGCAGGAGGGCAGCGGGACCGGGCCTGAGCAGTGCTCTCTCTCCCGGGCCCCCGGGCCCCCAGCCCCACCCCCGGCATTCGCTGAGGCGCAGCCGGTCCCACGGGGAGTGGGGTGTGGCGGGAGCTCGAGGGCGCCCAGTAAGGCAGGCCCAGCCTGGGCGGGTGGAGGGGCGCAGCGAGCTCTGGGGAGCTCACGGGCAGCAGACCTGGAAGAGCCCTTAGCGGGGAGGCTGTGCGCGTGGGACGCGGAGTCAGTGGGGGTGGATTTGGGGTGCACGGGGCGGGGCGACTGAGCATCTTCATTTCAGGGCCGGGGGCCGGAGAGCGGCCTACGCCCGCCCTCCGTCAGAGCCTCGGTTTCCCCATCCGCGCACTAGGGCTGAGGCCTGCAGGGCCCCGGGCGCACCAGCTGCCTGAGGGTGGCCCGCTGCAGGCCCTTCGGTGTCCGCCCCTCCCCGCCTGGGAGGCCCTGGTGGGACTGGGAGGGCGGCCCCGGCATGCGGGACCCCAACCATCCCAGCCTGTTACTCCTCCAGCTGGAAACGCCCTGTGTCGAACGCGAGGGGCGGACATTCCATTCTGGGGTTACCGCTTATTAACGAAGCACTAATCAAATCCTGATCGGGGGTCGGAAGCCTCTGCTGGCTTTTTGGTTAAAAATAATTGAATCCGTCAAATTGGATGTGAGCAACAATACCCTCATTTTATGCTTCCTGCCGCGTGTGCTCAGAGGGCCAGTCCTGGGGCCCGGCCACGCTCGCAGGCCCAGGCCTCCCTGCGGCCCCCGCCCACAGGAGGGGCCGGAGTCTGATCACATTAGTTTCTCATTAAGCGGAGACGGTAATGACTTTGCACTAGTGCCACACACAATCCCTCCAACTTGCTCTCTGCCCCCCTCCACCTCTGCCCGGCGGTGGGGGGCGGGCGGGGAGGAGACTAGGGGGCGGCGGAGGGGGCGGGGTCCTGAGTACCTGGAAACCCCGGTTCAGGGGGGCCTCATCTGGGTCATGAGCTGCTTGACAAGAACCCTGTTTCCCACATGGGCCCCCCAACTGGCAAAGCTGGAAATTAGAGTTTCCAGGGGAAGCTCTCCCAAAGCTTCAATATCCGGGGCTCGAGTCAAATTTTGTGACTCCTGAGAGAAAGTTCTGGAATAAGTGTGCGCGGCTGCCCGCCGTTTAGCCTCTGCCCGCTTCTTCTGCTGGCTTCTCGCCCAGGATGGATGGTGAGCTGCTCTCCGGTTCTCCGATCCCCCCGCTGTGGGTCTGCGTCCCGCCCTGCCGCCCCCGGCCCTCCCTGGGCTGGAGGGTGTGGACTGACTGGCTGGCCACAGACCCGCCCTTCAGCCTCCAGCCCATCACAAAACCCGGTTAGATCTGGGCGCCTGCCTTCTTGGTTAAGCTCAGAAACTTGTTTTTTAAAATCAGATGACATGCTTTTGATGATCCTTTCCTGGTTGCAAAACTGAAACACGTTCACGGCAACCAGGGCGTGTTCCCTGGAAACCTCCGTGGGTCCGAAGCCACCGATGACCCCGGACTCTGGACACGCCTCTGGGCGGCGCCTCTAGCCGAGGAGCCTGGACTCACATCTTTCCACCTAGCGGCCCCTGCCTTTCCTGCTTTTAGAAGCCAACTTTGTTACGGATCAGTGAAATAAGGGGAAGACGTTTTCCACTCGGCAAACACACCTAGGAATTCCGTAGGAAGGCCGATCGCGCCCTGTGGGCGCACGTGGACATGGTTCCTGCCAGCAACGGCTGAGGCGCGCCGCGCGGCCACTACGCGCCTGCTTCAGGCGCTGCTCTGGGCACGTCGACGAAACCCCGGGACGGGCCCGGGCGTGGCCAGCAGGGTCCGTCCGCCTGCTGCGGCTCTGGTGGCAATCTGTGCTCCTTGTCTCGGGGCTGCGCCACCCCGGCTGTCCCCGCCGTCCTTACAGGGCCTGTCCCCTGGGCCCACGCCCTAATCCTTTCTTCGTATAAGGACCCAGTCACAGCATGTCAGGGTGCCCCCGCCCTGCCTCATTTTAACCACTCATGTCTGCAAAGGCTCTGTTTCCAAATAAGACCCCGTTCTGAGGTTCCGGGCACACGTGGTTTGGGGGCTTCTGTCCCGCCCATGCAGGGCCGAGGCCGAGGCCGAGGTGGGCAGCGAAGCAGGCCAGTCAGGCTCAGGCCTTTCGGGGCAGCCGCGTTCTCTCGTCTTGGGTGAGTCCGGAGGGGCCTGGGCCCAGGGCTTGGGCTGGGTTTGGGCTCTGTCACTCCCAGTGCCCGGCTTCGACCGTCACTGAGCCTCTCAGGGCCAGGGGCTCCTCTTCTAGATGCCAGGGGTCCCTCTTGGGGTCGCTGGGAGGAGCAGTAGAGCCACCTGTGAGCTGGGTGCCTGGGGTGTGAGCAGGGTGGCCTGTGCGTCTGGGAAGGCGTGACCCTGGCACCCAAGGTCCCCTTTGGGCCTCCAGCTCCCCGATGCCACGGTGCACCTGTGGAAAGTGCCTGGCTACCCACCGAAACATTTGTGCATAGTCCCTGCTCGTGCCGTCTGCTGAGGGAGCGGTCACACTGCAGCAAGTGTGGCCACATTGTAACAAGTGCAGGGACATTGTAGCAAATGTGGTCACACTGTAGCAAGTGTGGCCACATTGTAACAAGTGCAGTGACATTGTAGCACGTGTGGTCACACTGCAGCAAGTATGGCCACATTGTAACAAGTGCAGCGACATTGTAGCACGTGTGGTCACATTGCAGCAAGTGTGGCCACATTGTAACAAATGCAGTGACATTGTAGCACGTGTGGTCACACTGCAGCAAGTGTGGCCACATTGTAACAAGTGCAGCGACATTGTAGCAAGTGCGGTCACACTGCAGCAAGTGCAGGTACGCGGGACACTTTGCCCCGTCACCTGGACTAGGGAAGCAGGAGGCAGCCGCCCGCCCAGGCCTCTCCGTGCAGGAGAAGGACAGGCTTGAATTTTTCTTAGCAAATGAGACAGCACGTTGGGGCCGTCTTCTCACCTGAGGAGGGACGCCGGCTGCCGGACATCGCTTTATTAATCATGCTGACAGGAGGGGGGGGAGGCCGGGCAGGCCCTTCGAGGGGGTCGCGTGCGCACGCTGCCAGGCGCCTTAAAGGATTAATTTCACCAGCCTTAAATTGCAGTTTAATTTGAAAACTAATTCAGCCCCATAATTGGCTTTCTGCTCAAATCACTGAGGCTAAAGATTTAAATTCTTAATATTCAGATGACTTTCAAGTATCTGTGCCATCTGCGACGGTCCGCGGTGTTCATCTCAGGGGTCCTCTGCCGGCGCGGAAATAAAATAAATAAAGAGATGGGCCCACTAATAGAATAATCTATTTAAGCGCAAGCCCCGTGTTCTATAGATGAAGGTTTCTTTGACTTCATTCGCTGCTTGTAGGTTTCTCTGCTATTTAATATTTCAAAGTGACATTAATTTCAAAATTTATAAGACAGGCCTTCACACCATTACAAGGAGTGAGGGAAGCAGGAATTCCACTTAGAGCCTTTTTAAAAAAGAACACGGAGGCGTCTGTTCTCGGGAAGTTGGAGGTGCTGGTCTGGGCTGGGCTGGGTGGGGGACGGGGGAGACAGCCGATTGGATTCCCGGCAGGAGCGGTGTCGGGCCACGGCTGGTGCAGAAGGCAGGGCTGGTCCGGCTCTGAGGACTAGCGCCGAGGTCAGCCCTGAGCCCTGGGGGCTCCTTTTCTGGAAGGTGGGCTGCTGGGCAGGGTGGTAGGGAGGGTGTGACTCAGGAAGTCGGCAGTTCGAACGCCCGACCAGCTGCTGGGTGCTACAGCCTGGCTGCAGGCCTGGCAGGCGTCCGCCTCCCTCCGCACAGCGGCGGACCCTCCCGGGGGGCCTCGCAGGGTTGCTGGCCGAGCAGCACCAGGTACCACTCACGGACACGGACTTCGTGTCCTCAGGTGTCCCTGATGCTCCAGGGCTCCCATGGGGCCGGGCGGAGGCTGGGCCTTTGCTGAATCCCTCCCTCGCTGGGTACACGGCGGGGAAGAGAATAGATCTCTGCTGGGCCCGGGGGTCGGCGGGGAAAGGAGTGGCGGAAACGGACAGCACAGTGGCTGGGACTAAGGAATGAACGGAGCATTTAACGGAAAACTTCAAGGGTGTGGGGGGCCCGCTGGGGAGAGTGGCAGGGAAGGCTTCTTTGCAGGAGTGACAGGTGAACTGAAGGAGGAGAAGGGGTCAGTGGCACAGAGACGCAGGGGGACATCGGGCCGAGGACAAGGTGTGTGCAAAGGCCCCGAGGCCTGAAAGACAGTCCGTTCCCGGGGCTTTGGCTTCTCTGCCCCCGCCCAGGTGTGCGCCAGGTGCCATCCATTGGCGCGCAGTTTGTGTGCACCTAAAAATAAAAGCCTTTCAACGTGAGAGGCAATACACATTTATTTGAGATCAGCAAGAACAGCTATTCTGGAATCATTAACTCAGGCAGAGGCCCGAGTTGTTCCAATGAGGGGACAAAAGCGAGGGGTATTTCCGAGGAAGGGAAGGGCGCGATTCTGTCCACAGTGGGAAGTCCGTCCAGAGCGGGAAGGCGTTGCCACGGGTGCAGAAAAGGCAACATGGTGATGCTGATTCTAAAAGATGTTTTCCGTTTTCAGCCTGGTAGTTGCAGTATGTGTTTCTTGTTTCTTGGAGACCGTTGTTTGGGACGCAGTGTTGCCCTTGGCCCAGCCCGAAGGTTCATTTGCCCTGTGGGCATCCAAAGGGTTGAAGCCTAAGGAGCAAGGCGGTTCCTCGGGACGGCTGTTCCAGTCCATTTTAAAGGGGCTGCTTTTCTGTAGGTATGTTTACATTAGCACACAGATTTCTGGGCTCCTTAAGGGGACAGTGGGCTCCTTGAGGGAGAGGCTCATGGCTTGTCTCCCTGGGGAAAGGTCGCCCTCTCACACAACGTGCGCTTTTCCTGGGGAAACCGCCCAGGCTACACGCTGCCCTTGTCTCCTCCTCCTTCCTTCCTGATGGTGGGTGTGATGCTCGGCGATGCGGCAGCTGCCTTGTGACCGTGTGGTGAGAACAAGGCAGGGGAGCAAACACCACGGCGATGTCAGCCCTGCCGGTGTGGGGCTCTCACGCCCACCCTGACCCTGCTCTCGCCGGCCCTTCTGTGACTTGCGGCCCCGCTGCATTCCTGACACAGGCTGGGGAGATGAGGTGCCTCGGCCCCGTGGTTAGAACCTTGACTCATGAGCCAGACCTCCATCTGCTGCCGCTGTGTGTCTTCACTCACCTGTCCTGCACCTTCGTTCTCTGGTCCCCGTAGGGGTCGCAGGGGTCAGCAGATAAAACACAGGGAGGTCTTAGAAGAGTGCCTGGCCCCTGGCAACACCCGGCAGGTGCCAGCGGTTCTATTTCTATGAGGACAGCGTAGGCACATCTTCAATGGAAGGTGCGGAAGGGCTGGTTCTCAAGCAGCCCGGGACCTCCCTCTTTGGGGTGCAGGGTCCCCCTCCAGCCAGGGCTGGTGCTCAGGAGGGCCAGCAGACAGGGCCCCTGTGGCCCCGAGCTTCAGGGCAGGGGTGCAGTGTGGCTCTTTTCAATCTGTCTCTGCTCTTCTCCAGGACGCACGTTCGAAGCAGCAGCAGGTGGCCCTTTGAAGATGGGCCAGCGCCGGGACCCCAGAGTTGGCTGTGCTGCCGCCGCAGGCAGGTCCGAAGGGGCGGGGCGGGGCTGCTTCTGGCGAGAACACCTGGCCCTGCGTGAGGTTCCCCATGCCTCCGCGCTGGTCCCCCAGGGGCTCAGGGCCCACCCTGATGACATACCAGCATTGGAGCAGCGGGGCGCAGTGGGCACTGTGGGCCTGAGAGGGAGAAGCCAGCTTGGCCTGCAGCCCATGCCCCCCGTGTGTGCGTGGTCCCTTTGCAGTTTCTGCAGTTCCTTCCCAGACAAGCCTGGGAAAACCTGTCACTGTCATTTACATGGAGAGAGAATAGATAGGGACATTGTTTTCAGGTCCTGGAGTCTCGTGCCTCCAGAAGGCCACGTATGCGCGGTCTGGACATTATCCCCCTGCTCCGACCAGGGAGAGCGAGGACGTCCGGCTGCGTCTAAGGCAGCGTCGTACAAAGAGGGGGCACCGTGTTCCCCTCTGAGGGAGATCCTGGGACCTGAGGCAGACTCTGGGGTCCCCATGGGCTCTGAATATGACTCACAGTTAGTCTCAACACAGTCCCAGAAGGGCGCAGGAGTGGGTGGGAGAAGAGGGCCCATCCTGGGAAGGACACCAGGCCCTGGCCGGGCCTGTGAAGGGCCCTGTGGGGCCGGGCGATGGGATCCGTTCCTACCAGGCTTCTGGCTTTTCTGGGTTTCCGGGAGCAGACGCGGCAATTTGCTGCCTGTCACACTAATAAGCAAAGCCAAAAATACCGTGGGGCAGACGTCCTCTGTCGATTTGTTTTAAAATAGGACCAGGGAGGTTTGATTCATGGTAGAAAATCCAGGCACCTTTATGGGGTGTCCTGGGTTCGAGGAGAGAGGCCCCGCAGCCCCTGTTAACAACGCCGACCCCTCCCTCCGCGCCCTCCTCACCGCCAGCCCAAGAGGTGGCGGCCGGCAGGGCTCATCCATTTTCTTTGGCTACTTGCAGCTCATTTGCCGGCCTACCAGCTGCCCCGGCCCCTCCAGGGACTGCAGGGACCGGTCCTCCAAGGTTCTGGTAGAAATAATGTCACATCCTGTTCCCTTTGCTGACACTGGGCTGGCCCGCGCCTCACGGTCCTGAGACAATCAATCGACAACACAATTCACCTTGTTGAAATAACAGCCCCAGAGACAGAGCTATGACAACCACCGCTGGCAACGGAGTGATGATAAATGTTTGTCCTTGCTGCCCCAGACGGGCGTGCGGCTGGCCCCTCCGCGGGCGGTCGGGGAGGCCGGTCCGCGCCCCGTGCGCATCGCCTCCCGCCTCGGCCTGGCCAGCCCCGCCGGCCGGAGCCCAGAAGCCCCCCGGGACCAGCGCTCCCTGGACGGCAAAGCTCCGGTCAGCGGGGGGTGCGGCTTTACTGCCGTTACGTTCCAAGTGGTGCACGGGGCCTGCTTGTATGTGAAAATGCTTCGTGGTTTCCCTGAACTTCAAGTGAAAGCTGGCGCCCTGCATTTCAGTGGCCGCCCTGGCAGCCCCACGGAGGCCTCGTCTGTGACAAGCGGCCCAGCTCCCTTGTCCAACCCAAGCTGAACATTTGTCTCAAGGACAAACCGCCCCTCCCCGTCAGGGGACAGCAGCACGGGGCTGTGCACCCTCACCAGGCGCCCGGCGGCGCCGACCCCTCCCGCACCGCGGGGGCTGCGCCGCTCGCTTTGCTGCCTTGGGCCTCGAGTCTCATCTTTGCTGAAGGGGAGAGGGAAGGGCCTCCCAATCTGCAGCCCCCCTTCCGCACGGGCACCGGCCCCAGCCCTTCTCTGTACCCCAATCCTTCGACGCTCCCGCTCTTGGCCTGCCTGTCACCTCTGCGGAGGGATCCCCCAACCTACAGGGCTCCTGTCGGAGCCCCATTGTCATCGCGATGGCCCAGTGCACTTGGTTTGGCTCATCTTCCGTCTCTGTCCCTGTCGGGGCCGTGGAGACCCGGCTCCCCAGTGCAGCGCCTGCACACCGTGGGTGCTCGGCGAGGCTGGGGGCCCCCCGAACCCAGGCTCCTGTCTCCAGCCCCTGCCGGCCCGGGGCCCGGGGCCCGGGGCGGGGCTCACCTGGCTTGGAGCCCTCGTCCACGGAGCCGTTGTAGACCTGGTTGAGGAACTCGGGCCGGTTGTCGTTCATGTCAATCACGTAGATGTACAGGTCGATGGGGTTCTCCACCTTGTTGCCGTTCATGTCCACGGCGTGCGCTCGGAGCTGCAAAGCAAGGCGGGCGGGGTCAGCGCCGGCGCCGCCTCCGGGACCGCTCCTGCCTGGGAGAGTGGGGGCGCCAAGGCCTCCTGGAGGTAGCAGCCCCGGACCCCCCAGGGACAGGCCGGGCGGGGGTGCGTGGCTTGGGGCGTGCTGTGGAGCTTCTCCGAGTCTCGGGTCTCTCCTCTGTGGAAATGGGGGAGGTCGTGGCGAGCAGGAGCGGGGGCCTGACGGGGGGTCCCAAGGGCACAGCCACCTATGGCGGGTGCAGACAAGCCACTGGGGCCGCTCTGGGCTTTCCTCTCGTGCCCCAGGGCTCAGGCCTGGAGCAGACCCAGGCCCTGGGGGTCTTGGACGTGGACCCCCACGTTCTAGGGAGTCTGCCATAAGTCCGCCCTGTTGGTCTTTCACGCCGGGCTTATCTGTTCTTGGGGCACCAGGAGGAAAATGGAGCGGCAGCCCCCTGCTTTGCGGGGAAGGGGCTCTGGGAACTCACATGGGACCATCTTAAAGGTACAAAGCGAAGATATCCTGAACTTGGGCTGGAGGGGTCCAGAGGGGCTGCTTGCCCTTAAATTTTTGACTTTTAAATTAACGAATTAATCCCTTCCCCCACCACGATTCATTATTCATTCAGTCAGTACTCCTCTGGGGCCTACATGTGACGCTGCTCGGCAAGACAGGGGGGCCTGGCCCTGCGCTCCTCCTCCAGGGGAGATGGACACGAAGGAGGAGAAGCCAGACATGACCTGGGTGTGGGGCGGTGACTTGCTGGGGCTGGGAGGAGGCCAGGCAGGCTTCCTGGAGGAGGTGATGTTTGAGCTGAGCCCCGAGGAAGGGGCAGCCAGCAGGTGGGCTGGGCCCAGGGACCCTTTCCAGGGAGTCAGTGGGAAATTCAGCACCGCCTCTGGTGTGAACGGCCAAGGAGAAAGTTATCCAGAAACTCTGAAAGTGAGTTTTGGGTTCAGGGTTTCTGCAAAGTAATTAAAATAAAATGAAAGGATGAGGCCTTTTCCCTCGGCCCGGTTTCTCCCAGGAACTGCGTCGCAGTCAGCAGGTGCTGGGGCTGAGTCCTCCCCAAACAGGCTGGAGCGACAGCCCCACAGCGCTTCTGCGCGGCCCGGGTGCCCGCCTGGCCGGCGCCAGCGAGGCCCGCCATGTCCCAGGCCACATGCGCCGGCGCTGCGCAGACAGGCAGGCTAACGGCCCTGGCTTTGCCGTGACGGAAAAATCTTAGATGGGAGCGTGGGTGCTGGAATCCCCCATGAGGGCTTCAGCGGCTGGTCTGGGCGCCCCAGGGGCAGATCTTGTGAGGCTGACTCTCTCTGCCGTCTGCAGGTCAACTCTCCCCCCAGCCCGGTCTGTCTGTCCACCTCGGTCTCTGTTTCTCTGTCTCTCACTCTGTCTCTCTCTGTCTCTGTCTCTCTGTGTCTCTGTCTCTGTGTCTCCCTCCCTGTCCCTAAATCTCTCAGTCTACATGCATCTCTTGGCAGATAGGAGAGCTGACTGGAGCGTGAGCCGCGCTGCGCCCACGTGCCGGTGACCTCATGCCCGTCCTGGGAGTCTGCAGCCCGCGAAGCGGATGGGCTCTTGCCACTGGCTGGCTGGACGCTGCTGGCAGGCTCTGTGTACCCGCTGTGCAGCTCGCGGTGGGCGGAGCCCTTGTCAGGCTACCCCCAAACCACTGCCAGTCAGGCCTCCACTCCCAAAGCCACAAACTTCCAGCCAGAAAGCAGAGGCCGAGGTCAGGCCCGGCGGGGCAGGGGCGGCCCCCCAGGCCGAGGAGGAGGGAGCCGTCCCTGCAGCCATGACAACTAAAAACGACACAGTGTAATCTTGAACGAGGCGGGCGCGACCTCCGGGCTGCGGGCGCCCGGCTGGGTAGGTGGGGAGAGGATGTGGGGGGCGGTGCTGTGTGCAGACCTGGAGCCGCTGTTGCCTGGGGACGGGGGACAGGCCTTTTCTCCCCTCCCCCTTCCTTTCTCCTCAGTCATTCAATGGATGTTCGCGGGCTCCCACCATGGGCTGAGTGTCCCCATCCCTGCAGACCTGGAACCCCGCGTTCTAGAAGGGCCTGTGCTGAACGGGAGGAGAGAACCAGGCCAGAGAGGCGGGTGCCCAGGGCTCCGCTGGCCCGACGTCGGACTGCAGCCCCGCACCTCCTGCCAGTGCCCGCCCTCGTCTTGTAGATGCAGAGCAGAGCCCAGCGGGAGGGGACGCTGGCCCCATGGTGGGCGTCACGGGAGCACGAGGGCAAGGGCGAGGGGCCTTGGCTTCCACGGTGCCCCAGGTCCCCCCTGCCCCGCCCCGAGCCACCATGGCAGCGTCAGCCAGGCCCCCGAGGGAGGAGGGGGCGGCCCTTTAAGGAAGCCACTCGCCTTCTTTTCTCCCTGCGTTTCCTCCCCACGCGCAGCTCAGCGCGACAGCGGGGGCGGGAAGGCAGCAGAGGCGTGTTCCAGAGCTGGAGTCCGCGGGCCCGAGCGAGGAGCCTGGGCGCTGCGCCAGCACCGTGGGCGCTAAGCGGCCTTCTTTCTGGCGACGCGGCACAGGCTCAGCCGTGAGGGACCCGGGCAGAGGTACTCACGTGGTAGGAGGCCCGCTCCTCACGGTCCATGGGCCGGGTGACGTACATCCGGCCGGACATGGAGTCGATGCTGAAGACCTCCATGGGTGGCTGGTCGGCGCCCACGCCCGTGACACTGTACCGGATGGGGATGTCGTTGTCTTTGTCCGACCGAATCTGGAGGGGTGGGGAGGGGAGGGGACGTCAGCCCGCAGCAGAGCGGGGCTGTGCACCCGCCACACGTGCCCACCCTTCTTTCCTGCACACCCGGGGCCTCCGCTGGCACTTCACCCACGCCGCCGATCAGCAGCGGGTTTGCCCAGTGCCCTCCAGGACACGGTCTTCCCAGCGAAAGGCTGTGCGGGGAGCGGGGGACACACGGCGGGGACACAGGGCTCCGTGGAGAGAGACTGGAAATGGTGGGTGAAGACGGCCTGGCCCCGACGCAGCCCCCCTAACGCCCCTCGGACCTCAGAAAGGACGATGGTGAGGGAACAGCAGCCTCTGCGGAGTTTCGAGGGGGGGAAAAGTGGGGACCCAATGCATTCACGCTCCTGAGCTGTCATCCACGTGGGAAGGCGCTGGACGAGTGTGGATGTGCACACACTGGGAACGTCTCCCGCCTTCTTGCTCCCGGGGCCGAGGCCTTGGAAGGCAGGGGTCGGGCCCTGAGAGACGACCCGCAGTGGCGACCTCGAGAATGGGCTCTGACAGAAGTGACGCAGGACCCGTGTTTAGACACCGACATTTGACACTGAAAATGGTCACAGGGCTAAACACAAACATCAGCATCGGTTTTACGGAAACAGTGTGGTGTTGAAGAAACAATTGGATAACTGTGACCTGGGTCCCGAATGCCAGGAGAGCTGGAGGAGACTGAGACCAGCAGAGGAGACGTCAGGAGGAGGGGGGCGCGCAGAGCGGGTGGGTGTGCCCACGCAGCATGTCGCTGCCAACTAGGCAGTTAGCTGAGCACAGGTCTTTAGGGACCACAAGGGGCCCCTGTGGGAGGAAGAAGATGCACGTCTTTGGTTTAGAGGAGGCCAAAGTGCTCGATGGTTGGGGGCAGGATGCAGCCATGTCACCGAGGCTGTGGAAGGTCGCAGGCCTCCCTGAGAGAGGGGACGTGTGAGGAAGCTGCAGAGTTTTGAAAGGTATCTCTGACAGGGTCAGTTTCACAGACTGGCGTTCGCTGGGAACACGCCTTTAGAAAATACGTTAGCCCTGGCTGGATGGCTCGGTTGGCTGGAGCGTCGTCCGAACATCAACAGGTCGCAGGTTCGATCCCCGGTCAGGGTACAGACCTAGGCTGTGGGTTTGATCCTGGGTTGGGGCGTGTACGGGAGGCAACCAATCGATGTTTCTCTTGAGCACTGATCTCTCTTTCTCTCTCTCTCTCTTTTCCTCTCTCTCTAAAATCAATAGGTAGATCCTCGGGTAAGGATGGAAAAAGAAAATGCAACTTTAAATCAAAGCCCAGGGGACCACGATCACATTTTAGAATAAAACGGACCACAATGGAAACCTCAGAAAGATTCCGCAAAGCGAAATCGAGCAGGACCTCTTAGTGGAATAATGCAATTAAGACTTAATGCTACCACTTAAAGACGTTTCGGAATTTTAAAAACATTCTGAAATAACCATGGGGTTAAGTAGGAATCAAAACGGCGCTTAGAGGATATTTAAAAATTGTAATGACAATGAGACTATTGCACAATGAAACCCAAGGAATTCGGCCAGAGGCTAAGGCTCAGCGAACCCCTCGCTTTAAAAGTGGCATCATTAAAACAGAATTAGAGCAAGGGACCGGAGCACGGTGCCCCGGAAGGACATCGGGCCGTCCACAAACGCAGGTGCAGAGACCCCGGGATCTGCCAACAGGAAGTGCAGCTGCGGACAAATAGATCCAAGAGCGGCCCGCAGGTTAAACGTCCTCGGGGAAGCAGACGCGCCTTCGGCAAGTTCAAGAGAAAAACAGAATAGGAGCTTTCTTTTCTTCTTCTTTTTTTAAAATCCTCATCCAAGGATAGGTTTATTGATGAGAGAGAGAGAGAGAGAGAGAGAGAGAGAGAGAGAGAGAGAGAGATTGATTAGTTGCCTCCCACAGGCGCCCCGACTGGGATTGTACCCGCAACCTCCAACCAGCCGAGCCACCCGGCTAGGACAAGAGCTCTGGGGACGGGGGACGGGGGGCTGGGCAGTGCGGGCACCCCCTGCCCCCACCGCCTCGGTGGGCGGACAGACGACTCACCGAGGACCAGCTTCCACTACATTGTCTGGGCCAGGCTGCTCGTCTTTCACAGGGAAATTTAATTATAAAACTGCTGAAAAGAACCCACCACATATTTAAGAGATTTTATTTTTCGCAGAGAAATCTCATTACGTTTTGACCATTGGGCCGCATTTGCTTAACTCTCGAGGCGCCGTTCAGCGACGCCGCCTGCCGCCGGGCGCGGGGCTCTCCGAACGCCCCGAGCCCTCCCCGTAGTTCACTGTGTTAAGAAGAAATACTGCGCAAATGAATTCACCAGACCTGGGGACACAGCGGCAACCACAGGGCCGTGAATAAAGGCATTTCCATCCCGCGTCTCCCTTTTATGATGCCACCGAGGATTACGCTCTTTTGCATTTGTTATTAAAGGACACAACAGATGGTAAAAGGTTAGTTTAAAGGGATGTCTACATTAAAATAACTTATGGTGCCGGAGACTTTGGTCACCCAGGGACGTCTGCGTGGAAGGCTGGCTCTTGTCCTCAGCAGAGGCTGGGTGGACGGAAGGATTCCGCCAGAATCCCTCCAAGGAGGAGTATTTGCCTAACTTCAAATGAACTTGAAACTGGAGAAAAGTCACCATGTGTGGTTTTGAATTGCAAATACCTTAGAGATTTACCCCTGAAGCACTGAAGGAGAGGACACCAAGGGGTGACCGTCCCATCCAGACTCGGCCAACTGAGAAGACGGCAGGTGGCAGGTGGTGCCCCCGCCCGCAGCTCCCCGGGGCCTTTCTGCGGTGCCTTCCTCAGCCCGCCCTGCGTGCTGTGTGACGCTGTGTGACGCTGTGTGCTGGCCCCCAGCTGGATGGACACAGCCCTGTCCCCTGTGGCCCACGGGTCGGGAGAATTAGAGGGGTCGCCCCTCCTGATGGCAGAGGGCCACTAGAATTTTAGGGGAAGGAACAGGGTCCGTGAGAGACCCCCGTGGAAAGACTTAGGGGTCCCATCGAGAAAGTCAGGGTTCAGTGGAGTGTTTGGTCTTGTTAACTGCTGTGCACGGTTCCTGGACACGCTCACACACATGAGCACACACATGCACATGTGTGTGCACACATGCCTGTGACTGGCTCTCTCAGAGGGCGAGACCGCTCTGCCTCCGTGAGGGTCTGCCCGCCGTGGCGGGCACCCTCCCGCGGCTCCCGGGCCAGCGTCGTAAAGATGCTCCCAGGCCCTGCGGTGGGCCCCTTGCACACGGACGCGCTTCTGTGGTGACGCATGTTAGCCCCTTCTCCTCGCACGACATGAAATCCCGAGGTTTCCCGAGGAGACAGACTGGCAACCGTTCTTTTCTGCACCTGTCGGGCGTTCTGAGAGGCCAGCACAGCCCCCTTGTCCCGCCAGAACGGAGCTGCTAATCTGCACGGGAGCCGCTTCCCCTGCTGTCCCAGTCCCGGGACCAGGCCGGGCCGCAGGTGGTGGGTTCGCACGTGGTTGTGACTGCGACCCTCTAAGGAGGGAACCGTTTTTGAAATCCAACTCAGCCGACCTCAGAAGCGAGAGACTATTTCACAGAAACGCCTGCTCGTGGCCGCGGCCTCGGCTGGCCCTGCCGTCGGCCCTCTGCCAGTGGGGGCACCCTGATTTTTCACGCGGAGTCGGGGTTTGCTCGGGCCCCCATGCTCTGTGCCCGCCTGCCAGCCGCCCCGAGGCTGAGCAGTAGCGAGGCTCCACGCCGTTCCTGGGCCCCGGGAACACGTGTGCCGTTCTTGACAGCATGGCCAGGCCTGGCGCCATGCACACAGTAGGTGCTCAATAATTACTGGATGAATAGATGAAACAGACACACTGCCTGGGCGGAGGGGGGCGGCAATAAGGCTGGCGACCAGGGCATGCCAGGGGCTGTAGGGAAACCTGAGGTCGCGTGGTAGCATCAACGGCGTCTGGGTGGAGAAGGGCCCACCGACGGAGCGCAGGGAGGGGCTGGGGGGTGCCGGGTGGGGGCCGGGCGAAGACAAGGCCTCTCTGCAGGCCCTGTCGTCACTGTACGAGGAAGAGAGAAAACAAATAGAGAAAGAGGGAGGGAGGAAAGATGGGGAAGGGCTAGGAGAGAAGATAGGTGCGGTCCTCCCCGCCCCGGGGGGCTCTCCCGGCCAGGTGTACAGGGGACAGAACGTGGTGCACATGCTGAAGAGGGCGGCAGGGACTCTGCCCCCAGCCCCAGAACTCCCGGAGAGTCAGCCCCTCGACCTGCCTGTTCTGCCGCCAGGGACCCTCAGACCCCGAGAGGTGAGGGGTTGGACAGTTTCACCCATGACTGGAGACCCGGGTCCTGTCTCCGTCACGCCGCCTTCCTAAGGAGCCTCTAAAAGCAGCAAGGAAGCCGTGGACGGGGACGCTGAGCCCAGGAGGACATCACCCCAGGGCCTCTTGACTCTCGGCCGGAGTCTCTAGTCCTGGTCGTCACGGTCCCTCCAGCTCAGTCTGCGCACAGGACTCGGGGGCGCGGTGACTGCGGAAGCCCCAAGCTCCCCGACGTCTCCGGGACCCCAAGGCCCTGGACTGCACCTCCTCCCCTTTAATGGCCTCGGAAGGCAACTGGGGCGTTGTCGGCGAGCCCTGCCTGCGCCTCTTTCAGCTCGCTGTGAAGCCCGACGTAAAAGCCCTGGGTTGTGGCCCTGGGTGAGCAAGACCCAACCACGGCGAAGCCGTTCCCGTCAAACCAGTGGGACCAACGTGGGGCGCGGGGTGACTGAGGATTCTTCTAGTTTATATTCCCCAGCTCTTCCTTGATTCCTGAGCTTCCCGTGAAGAGGCCTGGAGATGCTGGTCGGTCGGTGTTTCACGACACCCTTTCCCTGCACAGCGAGGCTCGGCCTTTGATTACTTCCAATTAGGTGCTCGTAACGAGCAGAAAGCCCCAGACCGTGATAGGAAAGGGCCCCTGTTCCATCGCCTTGACGCCGGCTCGTGTCACCGTGCACAATTACTTCCAGTTTGATAAATCATGAAAAAAACCCTCAAAGTCACACGGACTTTAATGAGGCTGTGAGGATGTTCTTACGAAACTGGCTGGGTGGGTGGGGACTGAATGAGCTGCTTCTCAGGAACGCCCCTCGGGCCGTGCCACACAGACAAGTGCAGGCAGCTACTGAATTTTGGGCGTGGGGCACAGAGGACGTCACCGCTGACGGCGGGGCAGCCGAAGTGGCCGTTGCTGGCTGTCCTGGCGACAGGGGCTCGATTCCTCTTGGGGGGGATCACTGCTCCCCTGTTGTGAGTGGTCTTGGGGACACAGGCAGGCAAGGGATGCCCCACGCTCCCCCAGCCTGCAGGCCGGCCAGTGAGTTGTGCAGGGACTGCCCGCTTCTCTCTTTTAAATGTGGATCTTGAGTCAAGAATGGGTCGGAGGGAAGTCAGGCTGTCCCCTCAGTGCACTGTTGTCCCCCTGCCAGCACCAGGGACACCGGCGGCCAGCCTTCCCTTCGAGCCGTGGGCAGCCCAGGCACTGTCCCTGCCGGGCCGCGGCTGCCATGCTCACGTGAACGCCCCCCCGCCCCAAGGGGCCACTAGGCCGGGCTGCGGGGACCACGGCTTACTCATTCCAGGACCGGGGCTGGGGCAGCCCCCTCAGAGCCAGGGGCTCGAGCCGAGGAGTTGAAGGCAGACGCCTGGGTCTCTCCTCCTGCGACCTTACTGCCCTCCGACATTCACGCCCGGCCAGGCCCTCCCGCTCAGCGGCAGCCGCGCCTCCCTCCCGCCCTCTCCCTGCCAGGCCGCCCTCCCTTGGCTTCGGGGCGCAGGGCCTGCCTCTCTTTTCCAAGTCAACTCCTGGTCACGCTCCGGCTCTCAGCTCAGGTGCCACCTCCTCCGCCCCAGCCCGCGACGCGCATGGTGAGGCCCCGCTCTCTCTCGTTAGCATGTGTGGCTGTTCCCACGAGGCGTCGCCGGGCTGGGGGCTCACACACTCCGCGCCCCAGGAGCAGGGTCCGAGGGGGCGGTCTGCGCCTGCCGCGGAGCGAGGCCTAGAAGGCCGGTCGGGAGAGCGGGTGAAACTCTCAGGTGCCGTGTGACACACAGACAAGAATAACCGAGGTGCCAGCCCCGCTCTCCAGACTCGGCCCTCAGCATTCTGGTGGTGGGGACCCCTAACCGTGGCTGCGGGGCACAGGCCATGGCCATGGGGTCCCAGGAGAGGGGGGCAGGGGAGAGACCCCGCCCATGCGCGTCCCGATTGAAGCGGCCCCAGGCTGAGTCTGCGGACCCCCAGAAAATCTGACTTCATCTGTGGTCTGAGGAGGGGGAAGCCTGTTCTAATGACACACGCGGGCCCCGTGTTATTACGCGGTTTAATGGTCCCCTTACAGGGTAAAGGGGAAAGGCTGCCGATGACAAAGGCCTTCGAAAGGAAGGATTCTTTTCCCCCTTCTAAATACCCCCACAACTGGGTCAATTTGACCTGGGTGTCGTGCGTGGCACTGGATTACTAGTTCTTATCAAGACCGCGTTTCTCCCAGTTTTCACGCCGGTTAATGCCGGACACGTTAACGGGGTCAGTACTAAAAACACGAACACGCACACTCACGGGCTCTCAAAGCAGCCAGCTCAATGGAGGGAAGAAAACGATGGGACTCACACCTCGGCGGGGACTCATGGCCCTCTAGCGACATTTCCCAGGGGTCTCTCGGTTCTAGTCCCTTCCGGTCTCTCTCTGGTATCAGTTCACTCAATTCATATCACAAGGACACAAGGGATGGGGGAGGGGGTGCTGTACCTTTTCTGTATTTTTATTCATCTCTGCAAGATTCAAGACCCCCTACTCATTTCAAGTGCAACCAGCGACCCACGAATCCAGCAGTGTGAGCAGGGCGCGCCCACAGCACAGAGGCCTCTGGGGAAGGAGGTGTGACGGGGCCACCCCGGGGGTCCACAGGACACCGGCGTGAAACAGAGTGCGACCTGAGAGCGCTGGAGGACACCAGGGCTTTGTCCCCTGGGCACCTGTTGCTCCAGACATCTGGTGGAAAATTATAATGAAAAGAGAAAACAAGCCGATGTGTTTAACTGTGGAAAGCCAAGTAACGGTCCTTAGGGATTCGTGCTCCCTCACCGAGTTCTCCGCTGCACTGAGGACGCCATCTCTCCCAAGCTTCTCAATAAAACACACCTTTTACAGATAAAAAGGCTGCCCCCCTCATAGCTTTCCTGCAGCATGCTTCTTGACTGCGCCACGCTCGGGCACGGACTGTACTTAGCAGAGAGCAGCACGTCTGATTTTCTAAGGGGCTTACGTGAACCGGGAACGTACGCGGGCTACATGCATTTATTCCTACGCTGCTGACCAGCTCAGTGGACGTCCAAGGGCTTAGCAGTTCAGCTGGGTACAAAACACACAGATTCGTGCTGAAAATACTGTATCAACAGTGATGAGCACGGGTTCGAGATGCCTACAGTCGTGGTTCAAACCCCATCCCGCCACTCGCCGGTGTGCCTTTGGACACGCCGGGCCTCCCCGGCCCTTAGTCACCTACAGCGGGGAGATGCCACTGCGTCGGAATGGTCAAGAGCATTGAGACAAGGGAGTTCGCGACCGGGGAGACTCACAGAAGAAAGTGCTCAAGATTTGGTGGTGGCAATTCCTCCTATGCCACTGTCACCATCACCCTCGTCATGGCGGGAGGGGCTCATCTCCAAAAAACGGAGATGAGGATACACAGTCAATGTGTCACCTAACCATGCCGGGACATTTAATGAACCCCAAGGGTGGACACAGTTGGGAGGCAACAGAGAAGAGCGTCCGAATGTGCTCACGGCTTGAGGCTTTGCGCTTCTCCAGAAGGACTCTAGGCGTTGCGTCTGATACCCAGGTGGCAGCTGTGTAGCCGTCCTGTGGTGAACTAGAACCTTCCTTCTTTGTGCCTTCGGGGAGGGAGCCCAGGGGGCCAGAGGAAGGCTTCCCCGGGGACTCAGGGGAGAGTTCGGCCCAGTGGACGGGGACGCTGATGTGCACAACTCTCGCTCCCTTTGATGAGAGTCACAGCCAAGTGACGAAGAGCCACGGGAAAGTGTCCCTGGTGGCAGGAGGCCATGCGAGTGGGGACCCGGGAGGGGCTGCTCCTCCAGGGACACCTGCAAGGCGACTTGGGGAAGTCTCCTCTCCCTGCTGGACTTTCATTTCCTTTGTACAATGAGGTTTGGATGGAATATTCTCTAAACTGTCTCTCCGGCCTCCAAGTCCCGTTTTTATGACAGAAAACGCAAATCCAGGGAAAGGGAAATGGGTGTGTCTCAGCGGCGAGTGCGCGTTTCTGAAGCGGGAAGTTGCAGGACCCGCCCTGTTTGCCCCGTTGTCCAAGCGACTGTGTAGCCAGAGGCAACGTTCACGTGCCGCTCATGATCGGTCCCCCTGTAGCCCCTCCCGTGTCGTGGAGAGACTCCCCGGGGAGGGCGGGGGCCGGCAGAGAGGCTGGGTCTCTGTGCTTCCTTCTTGGGACCGCCTAACAAGAAGCTGGGCAGACCCTGGCTTCTGAGTCGGGGAGTGTCCGAGGGGGACGGCAGTGCCCCCCAACTCTGCGGGCCTGACTCCCGCCTCAAGGAAGGCAGAGACGTGACGGTCTAGCAGACCTCGGGCTGGGAGGTCGTGGGGTGCAGCTGCATTTCCGCCTGGATCGTGCCAGGAGCCAGCATGGGCACCAGGGAGCCCCGTCTGGCCTCGGAGTCGGCCCAGCCGCTGTGCCGTGTGTTGGGTGAACGCATGAGAGGGGGCGTGAGACCCGCTGAAGCAACGGCTGCGGGCTCTGGAAAGGGGGTCTAAGCGAGGAGAAGCTGGCGGCTGGCGCCTGGCTCTGACGGACTCTCTGCTTCCCTTCTGCAGAGGCGGGCGACCCAGTAGTCCCGTGAATGGTGGCTCCCCACCCACAAGCTCTGCTTGTCCCACTGTTTTCGTAAAAAATTTAGATTTTTTGGCTCCTCTTGAAAAATTGGGACATCTGGGCACAGTGGGCCCATGGCAATACCCCGCGGGACTGAGAAGTGCTCTCTTTTCTGGGGTAGCTGCTCTCATGCCCACCGCAGTCCCCACCATGCCCTATCGCCTCACGCCCAGCTTGGCCCTGGGCACGTGCCCTCGCACTGGGAAGTCTCCCTCAGCCTCAACTCCCACAGTGCACCCACTTGGGCTCAGTTCTTACAGTTTGACCCAGACGGGTGGCTGTTGATGCGAGGGACGCTGGTCCTGCAAGAGCCCGTGAGGCTGGCCCAGTGCCAGCCTGGGCGGCTCAGCACTGTCACAGCCTCCGCGTGATCACAAACCAGCCACCAGTTTGGCTCTGCTCTCTCTGGGGCCCTTGGATCTGGGTCCAAACTCAAGGCAAAGTTTGGAGAAACTTTGGTGCTTCACCTGAACTCGTGTATGCTTTACCCAGGTGCCACCAACCCGTGAGACACGGGGTGACCCAGCTCCTGGAACGAGGCAGCGATGAGTGACGTGGGGCAGACACTGCTGCCGCTGTCCGGGCCTGGGACTCTGGTCCCCGCCTGGGGTGGCCATGTTTCGTGCCAGCCCGCTAGGGCCACAGGGAGCCTGGGAATTTTCTCAGACTCTCCCGTGTGTGTTGGATGAGACTGGCGTTTAAACCAGGGGACCGAGGGGAGCAGACTGCCCTCCCTGAAGCGGCGGGCCTTGTGTGACCAGTTGGAGCCTGAGCAGGACAGAAAGGTCAGCCCTCCCCGAGCACGGCGGGCTCTTCAGCACCCAGCCTTCGGGCCTCCTTCCTGCCGCCGCCGCCCAGTGCCCCGGCCCGCGCGGTAGATTTCGGACTGGCCAGCCTCCATGACTGCGGGAGCCGGTTCCTCATAATAGATCTCTCTCTCTGCTTCACACGCCCTGCTGGTCTATGTCTCCGGGGGAGCCTGGCTAACATGCCGCCTTCCGTCCCCGCCCGCTGTGGACGGGCCAGTTGCTCGCTGGCGCTGCCTGCCAGGTGGGCTTCGCATGATCTTCAGCCCCTGCCCCGGAAGTTTTGTGTTCAAAGATCACGGGCGTGGGTGCGCACCTCCTGCTGTGTCTGGGGTCTGACCGCGGAGGCAGCTGGCCGCTCTGACAAGCCCAGGGCCCTTTGGTCGACCACGCTTGACGGAAGCCGAACCTTCCCAACAAAAACTTGGTGAAGCCGGAGCAGTTCCCAGTGACATCCTGGCTGGGGACAAGCCCTGTCGTGCTTCCTCAGAGATGTTGCCACCCACCAGCTCCACCCTCTGAATACCGGGGTGACAGCTGGCTGGGTCACACCTGTGCTGAGCTCCCCCACCTCAGGCGCCCCGGGACTACAGGTGCGTCAGGGCACGTTCCTCCCTTTATCAGTTTTTATTTTAGCGCTGTAATAAAAATTCTGATAATCTAAACACGGTGATAACTCTGCTCCATAAAAATGACTGTCTCCCCCCATTATTGCTGTCATCAGAGGCTCAATAACAACACTCACAACACCAGACAAGATGGCTATTGTGCTAAAATGAATAAATGATAAAGGTTTTTATCACATGAGTGATTTTCCTAAGCATCAAGATGCTTTTTATGCTGTTCCCACGTAATAAACACATAATTCACCAGCACATTAGAGTGCCGGCCTTAGCGTCTGAAGGTACAGTCACTGCGAATAGGTAAATTATTAATGAGAGGGTGTCTAAAATTAAAACTGCAAAGCCCCGCCTTCCTCCCTAAAGGAGGAAATAAAATACCTAGCCCCTCTCGAGGCTGGGAAGGGACCCGCCTGAGGCACGTCCCTGTGCGCGAATGTGCACGGAAGCACAGCTGATCTGCAGACCCCCCCCTTTTCCTTCCCTGTGTCTCACCGCTGCGGCTAGGATTATGCCAACTATTTGCTATCCCAGCCTCCTTTGGGCCCTGGGGTGATCCGGGGCCAATTTCTAAAGGATGAGCCATAAGGGATAGTCTGCGGGGGATCCCAGATAGTTCAGCTTTCCTGGCAACAAACGTGAAAAGAAGTGGACCAGATGGAGGTGCACTGGCAGCCCTCTTGCAACCAAGAGGACACAAAGCCAACAGCAAAGGCAGTAGAGTCAGGAATAAAGGGGTTGAGTGAGTCCGTGAGGACATCAGTGAGTTGGCAAACCATCGCCAGCAACCTGTTCACTTCCCATAACACAAAATAAAGACAGTGCTCAGGCCACTGGAGGTTGGACACTGTTCCTTGTACAGAAAGCAGCCCCAGGGGGGCAGAGAGGAGCAGGGTGTTCTTGCCACGAGGCAGAGGGCTCTCAGAGGGAAAGCAGGGGCCGGCCGGCCGACTGCAGGGCCTGTTTCTGAGGTGGACAAGGGTCCCTGCGCTTGGAGCTCCCGCGGGTCTCCTCCGAATGGCAGACGAAGACTCGACCGGCGCGAACACGTTAGTGAGATCTGCTTCTGCCTCGGCGCTTTCGGGCCCAAGTGCTCAGACATGGGGGCGTGGCGGGGAGTCCTCTAATGCCTGAGGCGGCCGGAACCCTCGGCTGTCTCACACCCGCACCCTCTGGCTGACCCCCCGGCCAGCAAAGGCAGGTGTGCCCGGACTTCTCCTGGGGGCCCTGCTGCCTGGCTGGCCCGGGCCCCAAGAACCCGGCATGCCGAAAAATAACAGCCAAGGAACTGAGCCCCAGATTAGCACGCACTTCCTCAGGAAACAGCTCAGAGAACCGTCTCTCCTCACGGTATGGAGCTGGAGAGAAGGGCTGGTAATTACGTGTGTGTTGTAAGTTGTCCCCGCCCTGTGGGGGGCTGTGAGCCATCATGTAGCCATCATGTAAATTACACTGATCAGCAGTGGAGGGGAAGGCCCCACACGGGTCTCAGAAGGGGGCTTTGTCCTCACGGGCATACACAGGGCTGGATCTCGGCAAAGGAGCCGGTAGGGCTCCTGTTCCTCCACACGCGCCATCACCCGGTCGAAGTGTCTGGAGGAGATGCGGTCGCTCACAGGGCGAGGGTCTGCAGGTCCACCAACGCGTGTGGAATTTCCCTTGGGGAGAGCGGGGTGCCTCTGGAAAACGCTCGACAGACACGAAGGTGCTCCCGTGGCCCCCAGGCCCTGCCGCCTCAGAAGGGGACGCTGTCAAGGCCAAGATGCTCTGCGGGGAACCGTCTTCCGGGAAAGGCAGGTGAAGTCCTTGCAGGTCTAAAGACCTCAGACCTTGGGGGTGGGGCTGGGAACGGAGGGGCGGGTCCGTGGTCCGATAGGGACGAACGGGGCGTCTGGGCGCTGCCGCGGCGCCAGCCCCAGCGAGTCCCGGTGGGTCGCCGACGGCTGTAAAGCAGGCTGGGCCGGGGAAGGCGGACAAGTGGGCGGAGTTTACAAGATCCCACCGATGGTTCGTGTCATGAACGAGGGGACATGCAAGGTCACTGGGGGCTGAAGACATGCCAAGAAGCCGCCCGGAGAGCCATCCTGCTCGTTCTATGCCTCGGCCTCCGACAGATACCGCAGGGGTGAGCAGCACTTCCAGGCCTACACAGGAGACAAAGCAACTTCCCACTTGCGATTCGCACCTATAGTCAGGAGGGCAGCCCCACCCGGCCGCAGCCTGAGAGGGGGCCCGAGGGGTGGGGGGACAGAGGGCCCCGGCTCTTGGGGGCAGGAAGACCACCTGGAAGTCTGTGACCCGGGCCCGGGGTCGGGCAGGTGCACAGCCTCACGGGCACTTTTCCTTCTAGAAGGCTGAAGTCGCCTGCGGAAATAAGAGCAGGTGGCAGAGTCGGGGTTGGGGACATAAATGAGCCCTGTAAGCCCAGGCTCGGTGGTGGGGACAGAGTGGGTAGGGGAACCGAGGACAGCCTGAGGCCAGTGTCCAGCCCGCCGAGACCATGGCCACAGATCGCGGGCTGTTAGGAGGAAACTCTGCTGTTGACACGAGAGGCGACATGACCGTGTCCGGGACCTGTGACCCTCTAGACTCAGTTAGACTCCACCCACTTGGGGACGGACTCCCACCAAAGACTGGCCAGTGGTCAGAAGCCAAGGGGTCACCTTCTAGTTCCAGTTTCCGTCTGTGACAAGAGCTGCCTCTGACAACCAGTGTGTGTCTCCGGGGGGCAGAAATATGGCCTCTGTTGTTATAAAAATTAACATCTCCCGGGCTAGAAGAAAATAAATTTGGTGTTTAAGGAAGTGGAAAATAGAATTTTCCATCCTTTTTTTCCGAAGGAATTGGCCGAGCTGTGCCATCAGGGCTGCGGCTCCTGCCGCTGGAAAACCGAGGCGCACAGGGGGAGCCGGTCACCCTTGCTGTGCGTCACACCCCTATGTGCAGTGGGGGCAACACCGTTACAGGGAAATAATGGTGGGAGCAGGTACAAAGGGTAAGTGGGTTTTTAGGTTGGGAAAGGTGGCTGCCCCTCCCCCTGTTCCCTTCCCCCGAAGGCTGCTGCGGGGACCGGCGCCCGTGTCACTGCTCAGGGCCCCGGGCACCCTTTCCTGGGACGTTGGCTCCGCAGCAGAGCCGCACGGGAGCCTCTCAGGGCCTCCAGCTGGGGTGCTGCCTCAGAAAGCCCCCGTTTTCCACCCCGAGCCTGCTGGGCTGAAGGTGACGCTAAGCTCCTCGGAGCCAGGGCCAAGTGGCATTGCCACCTTGAACCCTCTTTCGCGAACGAGAGAGCCACGGAGAGCCACGGAGGCTTCAGTAAGTAAGTGCGCGCCCCAGGCGGCCGGGAGAGCCGCGCACGCAGAGCTGGGTCCGGGTGCCAGCCCCTCCGCCGGACGCTTTCCATCTCTGGCCGGGCCCGCTTCGCATTCGGTCACCTGGGGTTAACAGTTTCAAAGACTTAGTATCAGGAAGCCAGCGCCCCTTTGGCTCACTTTCATTCTTGCTTGGAATTTCCTTGGCCGGGGCCTCTGGGGCCCAGGACATGCTGGCCAAGCCTTTAAGGGGTTTGCTGCCCCCTGCGCCGGCAGGTGGATTCCAGAGAAGCAGGTTTCCCACGGGGGCCGGGCTGAGGACCGAGGGGTTTGATCAGAGCGTCCGTCCTTCTGAGAGCTGCGGGGGGCTGTGGCTCCCCGTGAACACACGTGGGTCACGGGGACAGAAGCTGCTGCAGTCACTGCAGGGGTCATTACTGGGGCTGCACCGATGTGTCACAGTCACACAGCACGGTGCCTGGGACACAGCCGCGTCACCTTGGAAGGGGCGACCTGGGTGCTGCGTCCGCCCTGGAGCCCAGGGGACCGGGTGAGGAGACCTTGGCGGGTCGCACAGCACGAGCCTTTCTGCCCGGAACCCTTCCCCGTCCCCAGCACCTCGGACAACACGCGACGCCCACTGAGCGCATTCTGGGGCTGCAAGTACACTCGGGGTGCAGAACTTTCTGGCATCCCTTTCACTGGTTCTGAGGCCCTGGGTTGCGGTAAAACCAGGCAGGGGTCAGGGGCGGAAGGAAATTCAGTTACGGGTGGGAAGAAGCTGAGTTTCAGGAGCTGTGTCCTGTGTCCCTACCTGTGGTCGCACGGCGCTAGGTGCCCTGGGTGGAGCCCAGGTCACTGCGCAGAGACACGTGGGGTGCCTGCTGCGGGAGATAAAGGGGCATCGACCTTCCCTGGCGTCTTCATGTGAAGAGTGACAGTGTCGATACCGTCCCACTCACCCAGGGCGGGAATACGCTCCCTGAGAATGTTCGCTCAGGGGCCCCGCCTGGCCGCGAGGACATGCACAGGCTGACCCATTGAGCGCTCGTTGACCTGGGCAGGGTAGGTCTGGGGACCCACAAAGGCACCACAGTGACAAACACTCCAGCATCTTAAATATGTGTTTCACAGATGTTCCTTTAACGGGGCCTTATTTTCACATCACCGCAAAGCAGGGTTTAGCTGCTCACTGCAAAGTGCCTCTGGGGACCGAAGTCTCTTGCGCAGGGAGTTTCCTGCAATTATTCTGGGGGCCTGCCGCACACGGTCTGAGAGCCCGGTGTGCACCAGCTTGTGGGTGTGGGGCTGTGAGGATGCGGCTTGCAGGGCAGATCTGCCAGCCTCGCCCCCGTGGGGGGCGCCCCACGGCCGGCCCGGCTCCAGTCCTGTTCTCACGTCCTCGCTGTGTGGCCTTGGGCAAGCGACCTAGCCTCTCTGAGGCTCAGTTTCCTCATCTGTAATGCTCAGTCTATCTGACCTGGGGCGTCGGGAGCCAGGTGGGAGGTACAGGTGAGGCACAGTGGTTGGGACCTGGGTGCTGTGATCACCCACAAAAGCCCTCGACGGCACGAGACACAGTGTGGATTTCCAGGGGTGCTCGGCTCGGCGGCTGGATGAGATTCTGGCTGGTGAGCAGAGTGGTGGGAATGAGGCGGGCCCCCCGAAGTACTGCCGGGGTGCGAAGCACACTTTAAACACCCCCTCAGCCTTGTTGACACTGCTAATTCTCAGAACCGAAGGGGTACGCCACCGATGTTAGCAATTCTGTTTGAAATCCGCGGCAGGAATAATTTAAGGCCCCTCTCTCTCGTCCTCCTTCTCTGAGGAGGAGGGTGGCCCGTGAGTCGGGGTCACTCTCTGGTTCAAGTGTGAGGCTTGTGGCCCTAGGAGCCCAGGGACTGGTGGCTCCCTCCCGACTTGCGGTGTGGGCCCTCGGAGCCGTCCTGCCGGGCCAGAACCCTGGATCGGGCCAGAACCCTGGATCCTGCCTGCTCCCAGGTGGCTGTAGTCTCCCCGGTTATGCTTCTGGGAGGGCACGGGGCCGCTCTGTTGCCACATCTGGGGAGCTAGGCAGCTGTTCAGAAACACACGGGGGTCCAGCCATGGCTGAGGGGCTGGGGCGGAGGCCGCATGCCTTCTGCACAAAGCCAATCCCTGGACAACGCTCTCGTCTGCATCCTGCTGCCCTCGGCCCTCCTGCGAGCCCGGTGTCCATCTTCTACATAAATGCAACAAACACCTCCTGGCGGGCGACTGGCCCCCTGCGCAGAGGTGGGGAGGGTCTCCGTTGACTCTCAAGGCTGTGTTTGGGGTGATCTGACCTAAAATACAGGCCCTGCGGGAAGGTGAGAGGGCACGCCCCCGTAGCTGGTGTCCTGTCCAGACCTGTTCGCTGGGCAGCGGGCCCCCCAAGGGCCACAGCTCGCAGTGGCCCCCGTCTTTGGAAAGCTGCCCGTGGCCACCAGGAGCCCCACCAGGCAGCCCGGCCAACGACAGCCTCGGGGGGGATTCACGGGGCGGGGTCGCACCAGGGCTGGTCTCCAGCTGAGACCACGTCCTCCTTCAGTTTCCTCCCCACCCACCCCGTTCTGCTCCCCTCCATCCTCCTCTGCCCATCACCCTGCCCGCCATAAACGCTATGGACCGGGGGAAGGGGTCAAGTCCCATGTTATAATGCCAAGATAAAGGTGCTCAGCCCACAGGGCCACTCGCCACGGCTGCCACTGTTGACACCCATTTCCCAGGTCCCCTTGCTGGAGGTGGTTTTTGGTGATGGATAGACACGCATCTACTTTAAACAAAATTGTCATTTTTGCTGTCGTTTTGGGGGGTTCTAGTCTCTTTAGGCTGAGAGGGCAGTTTGTCATTGAGCAATGGTTACATAAAACGTCCTCTAAAATAAGCTCGTTTAGACAAAAGGTGAGTTGATTTAAATAACAGCACCAGGGAAGCAATAGCACGATGCCACGTCCACGCCAGGGTAGGACGCAGGAAGGTGGGGCAGGCAGGGGCTCGCGGGCCAGCGTGACCCAGGCGGGCTGACGGCAACAGCAGCAGCGGGGGGCGGAGGGGGAGTGACAACGGGGAAGCTGCTCTGAGGTGCCGTGCGGGGTTGCTCGTCTGTTGCAAATCCCATTAGGAATGAATTCTGCATATATTCCCCTTAATGTTCCGAGACGTAGCGAGATCTGCGAAGGGCAGAGCTGGGACTGCAGGAACACCCCCTCCCCCCAGCATTAAGACGGAGAGTTAGTCCCTTAATGTGCCCAGAGTCTCAAAATGATGTCTAAATGGAGGCTTTTCCCTGACAGCAGGGGAACCGCGGCTACGGCGTGTCTCTGCACCATCTGTAGCGCTGCCCTTCCGCATTGCCTCATGGGAGACGAGCCCGAGGAAACAGGCATCCCTTAGGTGGGCGCTCCAAGTCCGGCTCTGGAAGCGCAGACCCCGCCGAGGGCGCGGTGTCCTTGGACCCAGAGCTGGGCGGCGTGAGAGGCTGCCACCTGCCCCCTGGCCCGGGCACACTTTCTAACCCACTGCCGTCTACAACCAATGTGCAGACCTCGCATTCAGCTGCAGGGTCTCTGAGTGACAGAACATGGTGGGGGTCCCCTCCTGCGCTGGTCCGTCCCCACCGTGCACTTCCGTTTGGACCGGGCGCGATGGTTTACCCGCCACTTGTGCGCTGGAGATGTGTCCAGGCCAGGATGACAGCGTCTGCCGCAGGCTTCCCGGGGTGGTGCCGGCCCAGCTCGGCTCAGCCCGCGTGGGTCTGGGGGGCCTGTGTCCGTGGGCCAGGCCCGTGAGCTGCCGCCGGGTGGGTGTTTTTTCACACTACGACAGATGGCGCTGGTGGCTGTGAGCCTCCCGGCTTTGCCGCACATCTCGAGACACCAGCGTGTTGATAAACGCCACGTGCAGGCAAAACTCCCTTCGCTTCCCAGCCCCCTGGCCACCCCGTGGCACGCAGCGTCTTCCAGTCCGCTCGTCCCACTGCGTCTCTTGAGCCCGAGGAGTTGAAATTCCTCAGCCTGTCTGTCCTCTTGCTTCTGTTTATTTTTCCCAATGCCGCCTGGTCATTACCACGCGGGCCATGGCCGCCTGCCCTCCCAGAAGGTAGGAACTGTCCAACTTCGCAGCGACGAGGGGCTGTGGACCCCCAGCTGGGAGGAGGAGGGCGGATGGGGAAGGGAGATTTCTGGATCCAGTGAACTGAGCTCGAACGGCCTCCGGCTCAGACACCTCACGTGTCTGGACACCCCCGTGTCGGCCGCTAAGAGCCAAGCCCGCAGCGCCGACCACGTAAGCCCCACGCAGGCACCGGCCGGGCGGAGTGAGGCCAGCCCTGCCTGCGGCTCTCGAACACAGAGACCGTGGGCTTGGCGGCACCCGCTCGTCCTTCCAGCTCCTCCTCCCAGACCTCGGTCCCCACAGCCGCCTCTCTGCACACGCTGTTCCTCAGCCCAGCTGATTTCATCAGATGCCCTGCGCCCAGGCCTCTCCCAGGACCCTCCCCAGCGGGTGGGTGGGGGTGTTTCCGCCGCCCCGGAGACCCGTGTATCAGAAACAAATGAAACGGTTTCAAAACCGTCTCCTGTGGCGGTTTCTAAGCAACCCCGTTATGAGAGGGCTTCTCGGTAGTTAAAAAAAGATCTCCTGCTCTCGAAAGCGCCGTCCTCGTTGCGGGAGCCCGCATCTTCTCCACCCCCCGCACGGGGTCCCCTGGGGGTGAAGGCCCTGCACCTGCTCCGCAGGGCCCAGTGCCACTCCGCCCGCCTGGCTCGGCCTCATGGGGTGCCGACACAGAGAGGCGCTGAG